>JAASFV010000667.1:0-17115 GCA_023334015.1 Globisporangium paddicum
CCACCACAGCCTCGGACACGACCGAGGAGACTGCTGCTGGTACTGGCGTCGCCACCGAGAGCGACAGCGACAACAAGGAGTCCTTCCACGGTGGACGACACCACGGCTACGGCCACCACGGCGGATACGGACATGGGTACTGTTCTGCGAGTGATTTCAAGCATGAAGAATACTTATAGCGTAGTGCACACGCGCGTAGCTGGTCTTCATGATGTGCGTGTAGCGTCGGCGAAGTGTGTGACGTTTGGCTTCATCAGTGTAGCAGCGCGCATTTTTGTTTTGTGTGAAATGTTACTTTTTTTGCTGTCGATTTTTATTTGTTGCCAAACTGTCCACAATTAAATTGTGACAACTTTTGTCACAAACGACAGCTTTTTTAAAGCAAGTGGAGGCAAACGCAAAAATGAGTCACGTGGCGCAGGATGAGCTGCGGCGGCTCATGAAGGAGTCCAAGAGCAAGACGCAGCAGTGCGCAGAGAAGACAAAGACCAAGAGCGCTTCTTCATCATCTTCAGCAGCGCCACAGAAAGCAAACGGCGGCTCAAATGGCTCTGCAGCAGCAGCAGTAGCATCAGCGACCAACAGGTACGCTCCATACTCCATGCCAATTTGTAGCTGTCTTGGCTGATGTTCTACATGCCGATACTAATGTCCGCGTATTATACCTTGCTACCAGCTCTGCCAAGCAGACGGCGATCCCTGCAGGCTTTTTTGACGACTCGCTCGCGGACGCAAAGGCGCGCAACGTGGACATCAAGCAGCTCGCCGAGACGCAACTCGAACAGGACTGGGAGCAGTTCCAGGACTTTGTCGCCGAGGTGGAGCAGCAGGACGTAAAGGACGGTGAGCTGCAGCAGCAGGAAACCAAGGAGAAAGAGGCCGTGGAGCAGCTCGAGAATATGCAGTATGTCGATCGGTACCGGATAGCGCTCGAGCGCGCGGCGCAACTCTCTGCAGCCACCAGGACGAACAAGCGAGCTGCCGCTGTCGTGGAAGGTGACAATAATATCAAGCCTGTACCAACAGCAGCAAATGGCGATGGAGAAGAACTCGCAGTGGCGGATGCAGTCCAGAGCCTCATGAAGAAGCGCAAAACGGCAAAGAAGCAGAAGAAGCAAGTTGAGAGCTCGGAAGACGACGATGACGGGTTTGATCCATGCAACTGGCGATCAAAGGTGTTTTAACCAGCAGCAGACTTGAGTGCTCACAGCCAGTGATATCACACCATTGGTTACTCATAATGAACTCTTTTTGTCGCGCGCCTACCCATTCATCTACACTGCATGCAGGTCATCCAGGCAGCTGTTTCCATTTCGTTTACTTTGGGGTCGAGAAACATTCTGCAAGAAAGAGCACTTGCATACGCATACACGCACATGATCAGCAGCCCTTGGTGACTCAACTATTGCCCGCCACAGGAAAGCAAGCGTGAAGATTGATTGCTCAGAGTGCTTTCAAATCCATAGTCTGGGAAGGCTTACGAGTTAACACCTATTCTATTGAACTATAGCCCGCTGCAGCGTCGCTCAATCCTGGCCTCCTCATGTATATGGACGTGAATAAGATCTGGTTCAGAACCCAACAATTTAGCGTGTTTGAGTGGAAGATGCTGCATCAACGAACGCACTCGCTGGCTGGGCACAGTGGTTGCATGCCACTCCCAGGGCGGCTCCTCCTCCCCGCCATCCATGCACACACAATGGATGTCTCAACCTGCTTTCGGGGCGTCCTATATGCTAAACAAGCAAACGCCGCCGCCACCATCACCACCACCGCAAGCTTCATGCTGCTGGCGAAATGGACACCTGGAGCCCCCAGAGGTCCATTTCGCCAGCAAGAAGGCACACACACGCTCAGCTATGCATCATCTCACCAATCAGCACGCCCTCCTGCTTCAGCCATCGGACAGGAGTCAGTTGATCATCCACTTGAAAAAAAGAACCCAGGGAGCTCTTCGTATCAGTTGCCTGACATAACGTCGTCAAGGTCCCACTCGTAGTGACTCCACCCACCACCACCGGCCCAAACGACTGGACCAGAGGCCTCGACACACGCGTGTGTCTGTGAAGATGTGAAGACTGTCTGACGGACTGCCTTGTGGCGCCTCTGCAGTGGATCTGACGTCAGTCGCCCATGCCCTTTTACCCGCAGACGCACGAGCGCCAGTGGATCTGGAAGCGAGTGCACCAAGCGGCGTGGCTGACGGCCGGGATTCAGTGTCTGCGCAGCGACGCGGCCGAGGCGCGCTCTGCTGTATTAACTCTATGGGAAAGTGCGTGGGGCTGCGAGCGCGAATCCGCTGAATCTTGCTCACGCTCGCGACACTCGCACGTCTGTGAATGAGTGATCGAGGTCGCTATCCGGAGGGGGTACAATGCCATATGAGACATGCCCATTTTTAGGCAAAAATGCAAGCCAAAACCTGATTTTGTCTGACTTTTATTTTGTATCTTTCAATTTGTCAATCAGACAAAAAAGTTTCGGGCGATGCTATAGGCATATTATCACATTATGCCCACGCAATGTATTAGGAGAACAACAGCAGCAAGGGTCTTCTTTCCAGCTACATGAATGGCTCACTTGAAGCCTCGAGGCCTTCTTCCCTTCAGCTTGTTCCTTTCAGCTTGTTCCGCCATCACTTCAGAAAATCACCCGACAAAGCTAAAACCCCTGTCTTTTCCAGCTCCCTCGCTTTACTGACACAGTCAAATATGGTTCGGAAATCAGCCAAGATCCAGACAACACAAAATTTGTATCGGAAAGCTCACGCCATACTGAAATGAAGTCAAACGGCTTTTGCTGGTTGGAAGTTGCTTGGCTTTTGCCCGCCGCATGCTGCCAACACGTCCTCAGATCCCAATTTGCGCGCTTCAACACACATCGCCTCCAGCCTCCGGACGCCGACGAAGAAGCAGCAGTCGCCATGAGCACCGTGACCGTCCAAGTGCCCGTGCCCTCCGTGCCGGCGGCGCTTGCGTCGCTCGCCCCTGATTTCTTCTGGCCGCAGACCATCACGTCGCTCGAGATCGGGATCATCATCGGCATGCCGATCGTCTCGCTCTTCCTCATCTACGTGCTGCTGCGCATCGTGTGGAAGGTGCCGCAGCCGCTGCCGCGCTTCACGCCTGCCTATGGCGCCAACGAGGAGACCCCGCTCAAGCCCATCGACGCGCCAAAGACCTCGCTCGTGGAGGAAGGCGAAGTCGCCGGCGACTACGAGAAGAGCTGGACCAAGACGTTCGACTTTGTCTTCCTGGTCGGCATGGTGGTCTACTTTGTTGTCATGGTCATTCTCACGTACGTGTACCAGCGCGAGCTGCTCACGTCGACCGAGTTCTGGCTCATGCAACTGCCAAAGCTCTTCGTCATGATGGGGGTGTCGCTCATCGGCGGCCTCATCTGCCGTCAGTTCTGCGTGGTTGACTCCAAGGGATACATCATCACAAACAAGTCGTCCAAGTTCAAGGTCAACTACACGCGCAAGCTCCAGCACTTTGCTGCGTACATGGTGCCGCTCGTGATCAAGTCGAACTTCTCCGGCCCGCTCTCGCTCGCCTGGGGTGACTTCTTCAGCATGCTCGGCTTCCTCGTGCTCATCAAGCCGATCCGCGAGCGCTCGCAGTTCTTCATGCTCCAGTTCAACTCGCTCGACCGCCCAGAGGACCGCCCGCACACGCTTAAGTGGATCATCGCCGGCAACATCGCGCCGGGCATGTTCATCCTCATGTTCTTCAAGTGGCTCTTCGCGGACCACGGCAACCTCACGTTCATCATCGTGTTCATCACGGGCATTGGTGACGGCCTCGCCGAGCCAGTCGGCATCACGTGGGGCAAGCACAAGTACAAGACACACAGCTGCTTCTCCAAGAACAAGTACACACGCAGCTGGGAAGGCAGCGCCTGCGTGTTCCTCTCGGGCATGATCTTCCCGGCGCTCCAGTACGCCGACTTTGGCAACTTCACGCAGGTGCTGCTCGCGATGCTCATCCTGCCGCCAACGATGGCGTACGCTGAGGCCACGGCCCCGCACACCATGGACACGCCAGTGCTCATGGTCGGGTGCGGCGTCATCATGTACCTGCTCATCAATTTTGTTTAGAGACGCAGCGAGCCGTTTGCACGCAGCGCGCATTAACCCTTTCGCGCTAAAAAGAAGCAAATTGACATAGCTGCCAAAAGTAGCGCTTCTCACGGTTCGCAGGTTTGTAGGTAAATCTGGCCAATCAAAGCGATTTTCGTAATACCTACTGATACAAAACAGGGCGCATTTGATTGGCTGCTCGAACCTATTTTTGTAGGATAAGCTATATTGTTCCGGAAAGCTCACAACCCTATCCCTGCTGTGCTCAAACGACCTTTGTTTTAGCGAATGAAAAGTAACTATGATTCGTGGGTGCTAATTTTGACCAATCAAAATTGCTTCGCCTTCAAAAATGGCGTTCCAGATTACTTCCGGAATGACTCGAGAGTTGTCCGGAATTTAATAGTATTATTCAATAAGTGTTCATACAAAAGTCAGGTCAAATATGCCATTATCGAATAAGTGCGCATTTGTCAGAGCTGTACCACAGTTTTGGTACAGCAGCAAATGAATGGCGTGCAGAACAATTTCCCTGTCTCTGTGTGTCTGCGTGCGTGTCCTTCGTCTTTCACGCCCATTATCCAGTTAAAAGGAAAGTGTGATTGTGGCAGCAATGTGCACTCCACGCGTTTGGCATGCTTTTTGTGTGTGTCTCCGAGCCCTCGGAGTATGTATTCCCTCTCATTCCACGGTCTGTCGTCTCTGACCTCCCTGATGAGATTCCACACTCCCATGTATAAGCTATTCTCTACTGGAATAGCCTGCAAAAGAGCCAACAGGCTGATGAAAGACAGAAAGAAAAAGAAGTAGGCAAAGCTAGAGCTGGTCCGAACATCTCGAAGTATATTAGCGATGTTATCAATCAAGTAGCCAATGGTGCGAAACAGCAAGACATAACACTTACTCCAAACCTGACCAGCCACTCGATTCTCCGTGGCGCAAGAGCGTACGCAAACAGCTCAGCCAAGCTCGCCATCTAGTGGATCTCCACGCGAGGCACGTGGCTTCTGGATTCCCTGGCGAAGGTCTTCGCGTACATCGGGACAACGACGAAGGAAGACCAGAGTGTCGGCAAAGTCCTAGTGGGCTACGCAAACCCGGACTTCTCAGTCGCGACACCAACCCTTGAGATGCTGGCGAGTGAGCTGTCTGTGTCCGAGCGCGCGACGCTCACGATGCTGAAGAACGAGCTGTTCCGGCAGTTTCCGACTTCACGGGCGCAAACGCCAAGCTCAGCGTCGATCCCGGCGTTCTCGATGCTGTCTTCGCGTCGCTGCTCATCGACCTGCTTGAGGTTACGACAGCATAGCGTCAACAAAATAATTCAACCCTGTGGTAGTACTCTTACCGTTTTCGCTGCTTGCCGCAGCAGACGAACGAGCAACTCTGAACACAACTCATGGTGGCGACGTGCTGCGAGTGGGGAGTGTTGCTGAAGAGCTGCTGACAGCTTCGTAATCATCTTCACGTGAAGAGAGCAAGCGCCGAGAAGCAGTTCATTCTGGAGACTGTGATCAAGCAGTTGTTAACGCTTGTGAGTAGCCTTCGCGACAGCGTCACCCAGCTCCAAGCCTGCCACGAACGCCTATAGGCGAGACGACGCAGCTGCTGCGCTCAAGTACCGGATCAAGCGCGTCACTGCTGCTAAAGTTGACACGCAGGTCATCGCTCCGATCGCTTCGTCGCTTGCTGGCGTCTTCGACAACTGACACATAGTGCGACTATGGGAAGTAGTCGCAGGCAAGAAAGAACAAAATGTGCGGTCAGAAATGAAGTCAAGCATCAAGATCATAAAGATATTGCACCAAGACCGGTTCGCTGTCCCGGAAGAGCCATCGAGACGCGATGTTCGATGGCACAAAGGCTGGGAGCAGCAGATCTGGGACATTAACAGCCAGCTCGACCAAGTAGCGAACGATTGGCTTCATCGGATCGACGGGAAGACGATGACCAACCAAGCTGGCTCGCTTCGCAAACGCTGCAAGCAGATCAAACTCACCTTTCCAGATCACTTCACGGCGTTGACTCGCTCGCAGCAGGCGTCGTAGCTGGGATGCGCACACGCAGCAGCTTTGGCAGCTAAACACAACAACTACATAATTCATAGAAGGATGGTTTTGCACAAGCTATACCGATATAAGTCAATCGCATTTGAAGTACATACAGAAGGAACACTCAAGCAAACACACTCAGAGAAAAAAATCATTATAGGCACAATCATGCAATGTGCACATAGCGTGAAACACACACGCTGAATCACACGCGCAGTAAAGCAGATACTCGCAGCTGACGTTCGCACTTTGGTTCTGTAAAAAGAGCAAGGCACAATAGACCGACATACGGATTTGAACTGTCATTCATGGTTTGACCCATGAGCTTTCCTTAAGCTCATGCCGACAGGGGTTAGTCGCACTCATGTATATACACACATACATTTTCATTGTAGACCACGCATACACACTTGAAGTCACATATACACAGCCATGCATCACACATACACAGTTTGTAACTGGGTGTTCCCGAGTTACTCAGCACAATACATAGAGTGAGGAAGCGTGTGTTAAGAAACTTCCACAAGGACTCGTGGGTAAAGAGATCAGCGGTTCTTGCGATCTAATTGCCTGTTTGTAACAGAGCAATATGGACGAAAGAGGGAAGATTTGCTTGCTTGTTAGCAAGGCAAAATGGAGACTGTTTATTTAGGCCCCGAGAGCGGGCATAAATTACTAGAGCTTTGCATACTATTGCTAGGCCTAAATAAATGTAGTTTCACTGGCTATCCGAGCTCAGTGTTTCTATTTGGCTACTTACTAATCCGTAATAATAGTCCATGACAAGGCCGCGTCATCGCTGGCCATAACTTTTTATAAAGTACGCACGAGGTACGCAGTTGGCCTCTGACATGGTGGCCAGTGCAAATCTGTGCTAAGTTCGTTCTTAAAGATATTACACAAACAGTAGTTTGGCAGAGTGGTTACTGCGGTGTAACTCACTCGTGTACCCCGCTACAAAAGCGAGAATACGCGATCCGAGGAGAGAAAGTGGCAATTCGCGGTGATTTCGAGCAAAAACCATGAGTATCAGTCTTGACTTTCATTGTGTGGTGGGTTGAGCTCTTGAAAGCAAATTGCGAAGTGAGATTATCAATTACACATGTATGTGAACAAGGGCCAGCCTAGTTGATGTCATACCTTGCTGCAATGGCCAATGGGTTGCCTCTGCGCTCCCCACAGTCGCCAAGCTCGCTGTTTGTCCAATCAGGAAGGCGCGCATTCAGCTCTCGGCATATCCTGTTGGACACTGGCAAGATTGTGCGCCACTGTACGATTGCGCCAGGATCTTTTTCGGCACGAACTAGACTCGTCGGCCTTCTTCGCGATCTCGAGCGTCGACGCGCTCCGCGTCGTCGTCCACAGTCGCCTGGGTCATCAGCCGCACACTGGGTCTGGAGTCAGCGCTCAGCGCTCCACACATTGGCGTGCAGGGAGTCATCAACTATTACAACACGGAGGGCACATTTGATCTAGTGAAGTTTACAAAATCCTGCCAAGACTTCGTGCACTCAGCAAGCAGATTTGTGCGACAATATCCTGACCCCAACTCCGTCTGGATCTTAGATGGAGCGACCATCCACAGGCACCCAAAGATTGATCGCTACCTCAAAAGCGTCGGCGTCGTCCATATATTCCTGCCAGCATACTGCTCGCTCTTTAATCCGATCGAGTTCATGTTCGGCTACATGAAGAAGGCATTCTAGCGTCACTACATCGAGTCGAGCGGGCGGTACTTGATGCCGTTTATCGTTCAGACACTTCGTCACTTCAAGGTGTTCAATATGGGTAGAGTATTTGAGCGCTGTGGCTGGATGATTCATGGTAACTTCAACCCTGTTGGTTCGCTTACAAAAGAAAAGCGAATGGTGTCACAGCTCGTAGCGGATAAGGTAACCAAGACGATGAATTTAGGATTCACCAAGCTAGATTATGAGTTGTAGACAATACACAAGTTACGTGAGCTACACGAGTTACACAATTACTCCTTGTGCTCGATACCGTCGAGAATCTCGAGCTCCAGCAGCGGATCGATCATCGAGCGTCGAGGAGAGGGGCGACGTCGCAAAGAAACGCTTCGATGATGGACTTGCGTGTCAATAAACCCCGCTCATAAACTCTAGCCAGAGGCTTGAATCGTTCATGCAAAAAAATAATGCCCAGGAATTTCATCATTTCTGCGAGCGCGATCGGTTCTGGCATTGGGATCTTCTTGAGCTTGGCGTACTGGTTCATCTTGTGCACCACTTGCGTCCAAAAGTACAGCGGAACGTTAGTGATGAAGGAAGCCAATGTAGAATGCTCATAGATGTGCCCGTACGGTGGGTAGAGCTGCGTAGTCATCGTACCGTCCGAGTGTGCGAATAAGTCGACCGGCTCAGCCATGCTCACGGTTGGGTCGAAGCACAAATTTTTGACAGCCTCAACCTCAGCCAGACTTGTTGGGGAATTTGTTCTGGGTCATTATTCTTAAACACTTCTTCGAGGTCTTCAATTGAGTCTCCTGGGGCCAGGACACTGTCGTCATAAGCTTGCTCCATGCTTGCTTGTACGGAAGCGCTCATGGCGCTTCCGTAGTTTTCAATTCCTCGCTGAATGAACCCCAAGCCAATATTCTCGACGCTGGTTTGGAACTGCAAGTCCAGCCATCGGACTTGAAAGAGCGTCACCTGCTTCCCTTTTCTCATTAAGCGGCACACATGCCCCACGATACATGATACACGCTGCGCCGGAAACCCCATACATCCAGTGGCGCATCCACTGCTTCTTGGTTGGCAAGAAGGCAACGAGGCGGTCAACGTACATCTCGTCCATCGATAGGAGATTTATTCGAGTCAGCGTCGCGCTTTCACCGTTGGCAGCTCTCTCAACATCGAGACCACCAGTGAATGATTCTGGCGCTTCCGCGCCAGCTCCAGCACTTACGTCCAGTGCATTCTGGACACGTGCACCTTCAGCATGTCGTACACTCGCAACACCAGCACGTCGTATACTCGCAGCACCAGCGGTTTGGCCGATCGCACCACCAACAGCACGGACGTTCACACCACCAGCACCTCGGACGGCTGTACTACCAGCGGCACTGACAGTCGCATATAAAGTGGCTCTGAAGGTCGCGCCAATAGCAGGTTGTGCAGTCGCACTACCGCCTGCACGTACAGTCCCACCACCAACGACACTGGCAGTCGCACCACCCAAATCTTAAACGAAGGCAGCGGCTCGGATGGTCGGTCCAGCAGCAGGACATGCATGCACACCGCCCGCTACACCGACAGTTGCACCACTGACAGCGCGAATGGGAGCGCCAGCAGCGACTTGGACTGTCGCTCCGGCAGCACCTTGGGTAAGCGCGCCGTCAGCAGCTCGGACAGTACCGACAGCAGCGATGGCAGTCGCGCCACGAACACCTACACTATTCGTCTTTTCGCGTCGCCGTCACCACCACCATGCTCATGCACGTCGACAGCGCATTCGTCTTTTTCATCCTCGGTCTCCTCGTTGATCACAGGTCGCACAATTTAGAAATGAGATGCAAGAACGCGCGCTGTGGATGCAGATGCGGTAGGATTGCCTAGCGATACGGCATCGAATGTACGAGCAGCAGACACCGATTGCAAGCTGCAACGAGTGAATCTCTCTCACATGCGCGACGCTCCACAGTCACGCCTATTGTGGCCACATGAGCCATATGCATTCATTGCTAAGCAGGCACAAACAGTCGCCAGTAGCATCTAGATCACACACACTATATTACAGAGAGCACGCACATGCGGCACACGAAAAACTTACCAAGCCACCCCCTTAACGTGTACGCGAACGCGCTTTGCATACCTTTGATCGCCGCAAGCGATAACTCAGCGCCGGTCATGGCGCCACTTATCGCGGTCGCCTCGTGTTAGATGGGATCAGGACTGGCCGCCGACTGGCCCTTTGCTTCAGTGGCACTGCGACGCAACCATACCACTCGCTTCTTCCATGAGGTTCTAGAAGCGCTCGCTCGCGGCCTGCAAGCCACGTTACCACCGCCCATGTCGTCGCCCATTGCTTGGCGAAGCAGCAAAACAGATCTTGCTCAAAACAGCGCGGGTTACAATTATAAGATTATACAGGTCTGCTACAATAGAAATGGCGTCGAATTAGATTGGCTCCATCCATAAAAAAATACAGGTCAAGTTACGGGGTGGAACAGTTATGGTTACGATCCATTTCTTGTGACTTTTAAAAAGGTAGCCCATCCAACAGTTGCCAGGATTTCATCTAGAATCTTCGATGTCAGGCGAGATGACCCGCCTCCCTATCTTTCCAAGTTGATCTGTAAAATATAGGCAACAACGCTACGTCGCCGCGCCCTTCAAGTCCCATGTAAACCACAGAAAGAATTGACCTTCGAGACTTTTTGTGGTGGCAGAGTGATGGTCCTGGCATTTGGCTCGCTCCGAGCCGCTGGTTTGGTTTCCAAGGCAAGATTGCACTTGGCTTCCGCATTCTCATTCTTGGATTTGCTCCCCGGACGACGAAGCCCCCTGCCTCCCTCTCCCAACCCCAGTTGCAAGCACCACCATGAGCACCGCCGAAGCTGAGACGTTCGCCTTCTCGGCCGACATCAACCAGCTCCTGAGCCTGATCATCAACACGTTCTACTCGAACAAGGACATCTTCCTGCGTGAACTCATCTCGAACGCCTCCGACGCCCTCGACAAGATCCGCTACTCGTCGCTCACGGACGCGTCGGTGCTCGACTCGGACAAGAACCTCGAGATCAAGATCATCGCCGACAAGGCCAATGGCACGCTCACGCTCCAGGACTCGGGTATCGGTATGACTAAGGCCGACCTCATTAACAACTTGGGCACGATCGCCAAGTCGGGCACCAAGGCCTTCATGGAGGCGCTCGCCGCCGGCGCCGACATTTCGATGATCGGTCAGTTCGGTGTCGGTTTCTACTCGGCCTACCTGGTCGCCGATAAGGTCGTTGTGCACTCCAAGCACAACGACGACGAGCAGTACGTGTGGGAGTCTGCCGCCGGCGGCTCGTTCACGGTCACCGCCGACACCACGTCGGAGCCGATTCTCCGCGGCACGCGCATTGTGCTCAAGCTCAAGGAGGACATGCTCGAGTACCTTGAGGAGCGCAAGATCAAGGACCTTGTGAAGAAGCACTCTGAGTTCATTGGTTTCCCGATTAAGCTCTACGTCGAGAAGACGGAGGAGAAGGAAGTCACCGACGACGAGGAGGACGAGGACGAAAAGGAAGGCGAGGACGACAAGCCGACCGTCGAGGAGGTCACCGAGGAGGAGGGTGACAAGAAGAAGAAGACCAAGAAGATCAAGGAGGTCACTCACGAGTGGGACCACCTCAACAGCCAGAAGCCGATCTGGATGCGCAAGCCAGAAGACGTTACCCACGAGGAGTACGCTTCGTTCTACAAGTCGTTGACCAACGACTGGGAGGAGCACAGCGCCGTGAAGCACTTCTCGGTTGAAGGCCAGCTTGAGTTCAAGGCTTGCCTGTTCACCCCGAAGCGCGCGCCATTCGACATGTTCGAGGGCGGTGCCAAGAAGAAGGTCAACAACATCAAGCTGTACGTGCGTCGCGTGTTCATCATGGACAACTGCGAGGACCTCATGCCTGAGTACCTGTCGTTCGTCAAGGGTGTTGTTGACTCGGAGGACCTGCCGTTGAACATCTCGCGTGAGACGCTTCAGCAGAACAAGATCCTGCGCGTGATCAAGAAGAACCTGATTAAGAAGTGCCTGGAGATGTTCGCGGAGCTCGCCGAGGACAACGAGAAGTACAAGACGTTCTACGAGGCGTTCAGCAAGAACTTGAAGCTTGGCATCCACGAGGACTCGACCAACCGCACCAAGATCGCCAAGCTTCTCCGCTACCACTCGACCAAGTCGGGCGAGGACCTGACGTCGCTTGACGACTACATCTCGCGCATGCCGGAGAGCCAGCCGGGCATTTACTACGTGACCGGCGAGAGCAAGAAGGCCGTCGAGAACTCGCCGTTCATTGAGAAGCTCAAGAAGAAGGGCTACGAGGTCATCTACATGGTGGAGGCCATCGACGAGTACGCCGTCCAGCAGCTGAAGGAGTACGAGGGCAAGAAGCTCATCAGCGCCACCAAGGAGGGCCTCAAGATGGAGGAGACCGACGACGAGAAGAAGTCCTTCGAGGAGGCCAAGGCTGCCACCGCTGGCCTGTGCAAGCTCATCAAGGAAGTGCTTGACGACAAGGTCGAGAAGGTCGAGATCTCGAACCGCATTGTCGAGTCGCCGTGCGTGCTTGTGACTGGCGAGTACGGCTGGTCGGCGAACATGGAGCGCATCATGAAGGCCCAGGCTCTTCGTGACAGCAGCACCTCGTCGTACATGACATCGAAGAAGACGATGGAGATCAACCCACTGCACCCAATCATCAAGTCTCTTCGTGAGAAGGCCGACGCCGACAAGAGCGACAAGACCGTCAAGGACCTCATCTGGCTGCTGTACGACACGTCGCTCCTCACCTCGGGCTTCAGCCTCGATGAGCCAACGACGTTCGCCAACCGCATTCACCGTCTCATCAAGCTCGGCCTGAGCATTGACGACGACGATGATGTTGTTGACGACTCGATCGATGATTTGCCACCACTTGAGGGCGAGGACGAGGAGGAGAGCACCATGGAGGAGGTCGACTAAGCGCATTGCGACAAGCTGCGATTGTGCACCTGCGGACTACGTCTGTCGGTCCATGCATCTCGTGCGTGTTGAAGACTCCAGTCGTTCAAAAGAGAAGGTGTTTTCCTGAACTGTAGGGCAAGCGCGCATATCTTGCGGATTGGATCTTTTCGTGTGGCTATTTTGAAGGTTTATATTTAATATACAGAGCAGTCACTGACCTTTCAAGGCACGTGTGTGTTGTTCGCGAGTGCTTGTGCCTTCTTGTGTCTACAGGATCATCTTCATGGCGACCGACCACTGCTGGCGAATAGTCTGCTCCCTAATGCCAATGTACTGATCTATGATCAATGGGGTCAGTCAATCAACAAGCACCACCATTACCTGTCGCGCTATTCCGCCAACAAGAAAGCAGGAAGCCCCAACCCACTCACTCACTCAATCCAGCGTGGCATTTTGCTCATCTCTTCTTCTCTCCTTCCCTCTCCACACGGTTCGCGCAGTTCTCTCACCTGTAAATCTCCTCCAGTCCAGTCAAGAACGTTTTTTCCCAACTCAAGTAAATTACATTGCAATTTTTCAGGCTTCGTATCTCAGAACATTTTCCGGTAAAGTAAGTTACAGGGTATAGCGTGAGCAATGATCGGTCACTTCGTATACCCTCTCGAATATGATAGTATCATATATGAAGGGTATAATATGTCCCTAGTAGTATACATCTTATAAAACATATGTCTCTTTAAATTTGTATACATGAGGCGGTCATTACTCGCTCTATACCCTGCACACTGCACATTTGGAGCCACCCAATTTTGCATCAAATCACCCGCCAATGTAGTTTACGTGACACGCTGGCCATTCACCAGCCATTCCCAGACCAGCAGTTCCCGAGAGCGCAGCCATTCCTCCGAGCTCTCTCTCTCTCGTACACTCTCTCGTACACGAGCAAGCGAATAGCAGTAGCCATGGACGCCGCGAGCCTTCACAACATCCTCCTGCACACGTTCAGCAACGACGATGCGGCGCGCAAGGCCGCCGAGGACGCCGTCGCGAACCTGCACACCGTGCGCGGCGCCGTGCTGCTGCTCATCCAGATCGCGGTCGAGCAGTCGGTCGCTCGCGAGATCCGCCAGGCTGCCGCCGTGTCGCTCAAGAACCTCGTGCACAAGTACTGGGAGGGCAGCGAGAACGCGCAGGGCCAGTGGGTCGACCTCATCCTAGCCGATGAGAAGGTCGTGTCGCGCCAAAACGCGCTCGAGGCGCTGCTCGTGACCCAGGACAACTCGATCCGCGCGCTGCTCGCCGAGACTGTTGCCTACATCGCGCGCTTCGACTTCCCGGTATGTTTGCCTTGCTATCCACTGGTGCTCTGCTTCGTATGTGTGAGTGTGGATTGGCTGCTGACTCGCTGCCTTTCTTCTCGTAACAGGACAACTGGCCGACGCTCATTGACGAGATCTGCAAGAACATCCAGAGCGGCGATGCCAGTCGCATCATCAACGTACGTCTCATGATCAAGAAGCCTGTGGTGTCTATTGATTTCCATGGACACTGACCATTGCTTTCTCAATACTGTAGGCCCTGCTGGCGCTGCGCCGCGTGGTGAAGAACTTTGAGTACCGCTCAGAGGAGCGCCTTGAGCCGCTCTTCAAGCTCGTGGAGGTCGTCTTCCCGATGCTGCTCAACATGCTCACGCAGCTGCAGAGCAACAACTCGATCGAGGCCGCCAATATGATGCACCTCATCATGAAGACGTACTGGTCGTGCGTTAAGACCAACCTGCCGCCACACGTGGCGCAGACCGCGAACGTCGTCGCGTGGATGAACCTTTTCCGTGTGATCATCGCCAAGCCACTGGCCGAGGCCAGCGAGGGCGTCGAGCCGCTCGGCCAGCCCACGGACGAGGAGGAGCGCGGCAAGTGGCCGTGGTGGAAGCTTAAGAAGTGGGCGCTGCAGATCCTCTGCCGCTTCTACACGCGCTACGGCAATCCGAAGAAGTCGGAAGACGCGTATGTCGAGATGAGCACGGTCTACCGCAACCAGATTGCGCCCGAGCTGCTGCCGTGCGTGCTCGAGACGCTCGCGCTGCGCAAGAACGGCCGCTTCTGCCCGGACCGTGTTGTGCAGCTCTGCCTCGTCTTCCTCCAGGAGGCCGTGGACTCGTCAGTGGCCTACAAGTTGCTCAAGCCGCACCTGGGTTTCATCCTCTTTGAGGTGATCCACCCAGTGCTCTGCCTCACACCCAAGGACCTCGCGCTCTGGGCCGAGGACCCGCACGAGTTTGTGCGCAAGACGAACGACGTGTTTGAGGACTTTCTGGACCCCGTGTACGCCGCGTCGAATTTGCTCTCGGACCTGTGCACGAAGCGCGGCAAGGACTGCCTCACGAACGTGCTCACGTTCTACACCAACATCCTCAACACGTACCTGAGCAAGCCCGAGACCGAGCGCGACTACATCCAGAAGGACGCCGCGCTCCACGCGCTTTTCTCGCTCGACGGCGTGCTGACCAAGTCCAAGGCTCACAAGACGCAGGTCGAGGCCATGATCATCAACCACATCCTGCCCGAGTTCAAGAACCCGCACGGCTTCCTGCGCCTGCGCGCCTGCAAGGTTTTCTCGCGCAAGTACATTGACGCGATCCAGTTCCAGAACGAGCAGACGCTGGTGGACATTGTCAACGGTATGCTTGACGCCATGTTCGACCCAGAGCTGCCCGTGCGTATCGAGGCTGCCAAGACGATCCGCTTCGTGGTCATGTACCCGCACTCGGACACGGTCGTTGACGTGCTGCGCCCGCGCCTGCCGCAAATCCTCGAGCAGTTTTTCAGCCTCATGGACCAGATCGGCAACGACGAGGTCGTGGTAGCGCTCGAGCACATCATCGACCGATTCTCGGACGAGATCGGACCCTTCTCGGTGCAGCTCGTGGCCAAGTTTGTCGAGTTCTTCCAGCAGTTCACGGCCGCGGCTGAGGAGGACGAAGATGCGTCGCTCGCGGCTGTCTCGTGCTTGGACGCGATCAACACGATCCTCATGAGCATCCACGCGCACCCCGAGCTGTACAACCTCATGGTGCCGGCGCTTGGCCCTGTGGTTGAGAAGGTGCTCACGGACTTTGACTTTGTCGAGTACATGGAGTCGGGCATCGATATCCTCGGCTCGCTGGCGTTCTACTCGCACAAGATCACACCGCAGCTCTGGTCGCTCTTCCCGCTCATCTTTGCGAGCTACAACGACTGGGCGGCCGACTACCTGACCAACTTTGTGCCCGTGATCGACAACTTTGTCGGGCGCGACATCGACGGCTTCCTTGCCGGCGTGGTCACGGACCCAAAGACGGGCGCGCAGACGCGGTACCTCGAGCTCGTGTTTAACATGGCCAAGGGCGTGTTCGAGAGCGAGAGCGTGCAGGAGATCGATCTGTGCGCGGCGTGCCGCCTACTCTACTCGCTGCTGCACAACTGCTTTGGCAAGATTGACGAGTGCATCCCGGCCATCGTGCTGCTCACGTGCAAGCAGCTGGCCGAGCCGCTCGTGGACGCCACAGCGCGCACGCTCTTCGGCGTGCTCGGCAGCCTCTTCCACTACAACCCGGCGCTCACGCTCGCGGCCATGGAGAGCCTCGGCGCCACTGCCGGCGTCTTTAAGCTCTGGCTCGGCGACCTCAGCCGCTACGACAACACGCTGGACCGCAAGCTCTTTGTGCTCGGCGTCATGTCGATCCTCAAGGTGCCCGTGGCACAGATCCCGGCGCCGCTGCATCCGCACATGAAGCAGCTCGTGCTCGCGGCCATGACGGTGCTCAAGGAACTCATCCAGAACCCAACGCCCGGCATCTACGTCGAGGGCGGCGATGAGTCCGGCGACGAGGAAGCCCACCAGGCCGAGCAGCTCGAAGAGCTGCTTGAGAATGGCGGCTACGACTCGAATGAGGACGCCGAGGACGTCGTGGACGACCAGTACTACGCCATCCTCAAGCAGCTGCGCGAGGAGGCCGAGGGTACGTATGGCTACGACGACGAGGATGACGACGACTACGCGAGCATGCTGGACGAGGTGGACGAGGTGGAGTTCTTCCTCGGCACGCTTAGCGGCTTCGCGCAGACGTACGCGGCCGAGTACCAGTCCTTTGGCCTCGAGGCCGATGCCGACGCCCAGCAGCTGCTCGCCTTCTTCCAGGACGAGCACACCAAGCGCGCCGCGCGCAAGGCCAACGGCGGCGAGAGCGACGAGGAGTAGAGCTCTCCGTGTCCAATCCCCCACCTTCTTCTGTCGTGACTTATTCAAAACTGCACAGCGAGCTCTGGTTTCTTCCAA
>JAASFV010000668.1:0-17100 GCA_023334015.1 Globisporangium paddicum
GAAGCCAGTGATGGCGGCTCAGACGGTGCCACTCGTGTCGGTACTGGTCGTGCTGCAGAGCGCACAGCCTAGTGTCGCCGCGCTGCCGCATGTCGTGGCGCTCGTGAGCGATTGCCTTGACTACACGCGGTCACTGTTCTGGAGTGTTATCGACTGGCAGGCCAGAAAGCAGCTATGCAGGTACTGCTATGGCTCAATGAGAACCGGATCGAAAGCTGCGCACCAGACACAATGCATTTTGCGGCCATCTAAGGTCATTTTGAAATCGTCAAGTGGCTCTACGAGTACCGATCGCTCTGACGCTTGTGCCAAAGCTCCGATTGACAGTGTCGCCCAAAATGGCTACCTCGACATTGTCCAGCGGTTGCACGAGAAGCATGTGTACGGCCGCACAGAAAAGGCGCTGGACTACAGCACGGCAAGTGGCCATCTCGATGCCACCAAGTGACTACACGAGCATCGGAATGAAGGCTGCACGACTTCTGCGATGGATCTAGCCGCACTCTGCGGGCACCTTGATGTCATCAAGTGGCTACATGAGAATCGGAGTGAAGGGTACTTATCGCGTGCTATGAACTATGCGGCAGCTAATGACCATCTCGATGTTGTCAAGTGGCTCCATGAGAATTGGACGAAGGGATGTACGAAAGATGCTATAGATAGTGCAACAAAGAACGGCCATCTTGAGACCCTCAAGTGGCTTCACGAGAATCGCAGAGAAAGGTGTTCGCCTGAGGCGATGGCGATGGCGACAATGAACCATTTTGGGATTCTGTTCATTCTTCACGCGAGTCACAAGATCGATGGCAGCAATGAAGATGTGATATTTGAGAGCGTTGGATGCGTCCAGAAGTTGGGGATTGTTTAGAGGCTGCATGAGAAGTACTCCGCTGCAGTGAACCCGGGAAGCATCAGAAGAGGTAGCAAGCATATGGCTGCAGTGCTTGACCACATCCTGAAGTCCATACCCAGCGCATGCAGCTCCAGCTTGAGGTCGCACGCTTCACCTTTGTGGTTACGCTGAGGTCATTCCGGTGGCGATATAACTGAATAACGTTCAAGATACAAACCTTGGTTGAGAGATGGGTACATATTAATTATCGGAGGTTTTTTCTCGCACTTCAACTTCCGAAATCATCCATCTGGGAATATACGTTTTCAGAGGGAATCTCCTCGTTTTTCTCTTTTCTCAGATCAAATCCTCATACAAACACCAAGCTTAAATCTGCCAGTCTTTGTGATCGCGCTTGCACCATTCTGTCGCACAGGCGAAAAGCGTGGACACGAGTCCACCACACGTGTCCTCATTCATCTGGTGCACGCGACGGACGAGCTCAAGAAAGCGCCCGCATATCCACTCAAGCCGCCTGTTCACCGACAGCGACGCCTCGTTGACCACACGCTCGTCGTCCGTCCGTTCCGCCCCCCAAGAGCTACAAATAACCTGCGATCCAGTGCCACGCGTTCGTCTCGCCCTACTGCTCACAACCAGAAAGCCAGATCTATCGCGAAACAACACAAGATGATGGCGCCAACGCGTTTGCATCGCCGCCGCGCGAACGACCCGAACGCGACGCTGCTCGAGGCGCTTGTGGAGGCTGGCGAGAACGTCTGGCGCAAGCTCAGCCTCTTCGCCGTCGGCGTGCTGCATCTGCTCTTCTCGAGCGACAAACAGTGGCTGCGCCAGCTGCCGGTGACTCACAATAAAGATGCAGACGATGAGAAAGCGCCGCTCGTGGCCCCTGAGCTGGACGACGCCCCTGAAGCGACTGCCCTGAAGCGCACGACCAAGCGCATCATCTTTGTGCGCCACGCCGAGTCCGAGTGGAACGTCGTGTTCAACCGTGGCATCCACTGGCGCGCGCTCGTGCAGTTCGTGCGCGCGTGTGTGCGTGAGTGGCTCATGCTGCCGACGCAGCACTCGATCTTCATTGATTCGCCCCTGAGCCACCGCGGCGTGCGTCAGGCGCAGCAGCTCTTTGAAGACGTTGGCGGTGAGCACAACCAGAAACTGTACCGCGACATGGAGTCTGGCGGCGACGGAACCGCCAGAAGCGCCGAGAAGGCCCGCGTACTGCGCTACTTGAGCTGCCCACTGCCCAACAGCATCGTCGTGACCTCGAACCTGCGTCGCGCGATCGACACGGCCCGCATTGCCTCGGCGGCCCGCCTTGAGCTCCCCGACGAGAAGATCCACGTGCTCTCGAGCCTACAGGAGATTGGGCGCAACATCGACACGCTCACAATTAGTGACGCGTACGCGATCAAACCGCACGTGCTCTCGTCGGCGCTCCGCATCGAGAAAGGTCGCGACGACCTCTTCAACCTCAAGGAGAGCCACGGAAACAAGGCGATCCGCGGCTGCGGACGCACGCGACTGCAGGCCTTTGCAACCTGGGCGAGCAGCCAAGATGTCGACGTGCTGATAGTCTACGGGCACTCGCTCTGGTTCCGCGCATTTTGCCAAGAGTACTTCCCGGCGGGCGTCGAGCACGACGCCAAGCGCAACAAACTGGCGAACTGTGGCGTCGTGAGCTTCACTCTCGAAGAGACTCGCTCGGCGTCGACGGGGCCGCTCGGCCGCCACATGCAGCAGCACCGAATCGTTCCTGAGAGCTTCCTTGTCGTGCGCTAGTCAGTCGCGTCTTGTGAGTACGAGGAACTCTTCGTGACGTTTATTATTTTCTTATTTTACTAATTCTATCAGCTCACTGTCGTTATATAGCTCTGATAATGAGATGCCATATGAATAGAGTATGGTCTGGTTGAGAGACTTTGTGCTGGAGCTTCACGCCCCAGCAGCCTTGCATTTTCGTAGCTGCGGCCACCACTTGGTCGATTTGATTGTGTGGCTGAAGTCTGCAATCACGAGCTTCCAGCGGTGCTTCACGGGCAGCTTGATACCCTGTTTGCGCAGCGCGCGGTCGACTTTGTACTCGCATTTCGCCAGGAGTGGCATCGTGCCTGGGATGACCGTGAATAAATACCCAGCTGCAAGGCCGCTGCCTTGGCTCAGCAGCGCGAGTCGTGGGAGGAAGAAGTGGACGCCCAACAGCTCCATCCACGTCAGGTAGCTGGTTGGGACTCTGATCTCCGAGCCTGGCGCTAGTGTGGGGTACTGCCGAGCCATGATCACCTGTAGTAATATGACAATGGCTTAGTGACGCAGTAGTAAGACTCCTATGAAGGTCGTTTCGCACCTTAAGAGCCCAGAGGACGCTCGAGAAGCCCACTGACCACTGAAAAATCGATCCCTGCGAGTGAGAACAACAATCAGTAAGTTATTCTTATAGGACTGAGATAGTTAGTTCACTTACGTTGTAGAGAAACGTCTTGGCCACGATGAACGCCACCACCGCCAGCAGCACCTGAGAGAGCGCAAGGAGATAGCTGAGCACCAGCAGGAAGCGCAGGCCGCCGAGCTTCTTCTCGAGATAATAGCCCGTCCACCCGAACGAGACACTATTGACACAAGCACACATCTTATCAATATGTGATCTCACATGTGGTGGCTCATTAGGTCCTTGTATTGGCACGTACACTTCGTGGAGAAACCTCGAGTCGTTCACGAGCAGTAGAGGTGACCCGCCCGTGATCAACCCAGCAAAGCTACATCGTCAGTTCACACGCATCACAAGGCACTCGTTATTAGGCACGGTAGCGACAGATGATCGATATATCTACTAGAGAACAGCTCACTTACAGGGACGCTCCAATGCTGAGCTGCTTTGTGTAGACGTGCCACGCGACCATCACCACTGTGCCAAATCCACACACACAGCACAACAAAATCAGTTCCCCACATAAATGACAACGACACACAGTCTTCTTCACCATAAACGCACGCACCGACGATGCTGAGCGTGACGGGAGCTCTCCGGTCCAGCTGCTTCCCGACCTGCACAAGGAGCGCAACGGACGATGAGTGCGCGGCAGTTGCGCCATCGCCGCCTGCTGTTCCAGTACTAGTGGTGCTGTCGCTTTTGCTGGCGCGGCTCTTGATCTTGAGCGTCTCGTCCAGTTGCTTGCGGATCTGCCGCTCGCGACGCCACCTCCGCCAGCTCCACATGCCTGCGGCCCTCGTCGCCCCTGCTCGTATTTGCGCTCTCTGCCAGGAATGTGTGACGTCAGAAAAAAGGCAACCTATGAAGGGACACATGATCTCAAATACCAACTATTCTAATTTTAAACTTAGAAATTGTTTTTTAGAACACGTAAAACACACAGTTATATATATCCCTCGATCGAAATTTGAAAGTATAAATACTGGCATGTTAAATTTACACTCTCTGTGAACACAAAGGATCAATTCGAAGCTTGAATAGTTGCCACGGATCTTGAAGCGGCGTGCGTGGCACGGCCTCGGATCGAAGCATGAGGAGTCGAATTGGCCACCGCAGCAACATTCGTCAGCGCACAATAAAGGTGGAAGCGACACATGAATAGTTTAGCGCTGCAGCTCAATGAAACTGGACATGGAGTGGGTGCTGAACACGTTTACGATATGAATGCCTGCCTGTCTTGGCGAATTGCTCTCCTCATATACTAAAGTCTCAATCATGTTTGCCCTTTGGCGGCGCATACCACTTGGAGTCCGCGAAGCTGCGACCAAAGTTCGACAGCGCGAGCTTCCAGCGATGCTTCGCGGGGAACTTGATGCCCTGTTCGCGCAGCACGCGGTCGAGTTGGTACTCGCATCTCGCCACAAACTTCATCAGCTCTGGGAACGTGGTGAAGAGATATCCGGCAGCCAGTCCACTGACTTGGGTCAAGAATGCCAGAGGCTGCAGCAAGTGGATGCCCAGCAGCTCTGCCAGAAGCAAAGAGTTGGTCGCCACTTTCTTGTCCAGGCCGGGGACTACGATTGTTGGGCTCTGGTGAGCTAAGACTACCTGTAATACATATCCGAAGCAGTAGGTTAGAGCTTTGCATCGAAAGCTTGCATGCAATGGAGTATTTAGGACGAACCTTCAGAGCCCATATGATGCTCGAGAGGCCCACGTTCCACTCGAAAAGCGCTCGCTGTAATAAGTTAACCCCCACAAGATTGTTAGCGATATGAGTCTTTTGATTCCTCAGGGTAAGAGGTGAGCGCTGACGTACAATCCCAGGGATGTTCTTTGCCGAAAGGAAGAACGTGTAGCGAATCGCCTCGGAGAGCGCCATGAGGAAGCCGCAGAGAACCAAGAAGCGCAGACCGCCGAGCTTCTTCTCCAGGAAATACCCGGTCCACACGAACGAGAAGCTATAATAAAATAGAGAGCACGAATGCACAAGATGAACAACTATGTTTACAAGGCGGCACAAGTCAAATCAGCATGGGAGCTCGTCACGTACACCTCGAAGAAAAATGCCGGCGTGCTTGGCATTATTGACGAGCCACCATTACGATGTCTCGTAAAGCTGCGCATAGACAACAAACTGCGTTAGTTCTCAGGGTGCAGAACGTTAATTGATGCAGCTCTGCAGGTCTAGTCACTCACATGGACGTTCCGAGCGCGTACATCCTGCCAATCACGTGCGCTACCAGCATAAACACTACCATAACCACCACCACAAACACGATAAGTTACCATTCACAGAGAGCGCACATGCAGGGCAGCGTGATCATCGAACGTACCAAAGATGCCCAGTGTGGCAGAAGCCTTCTGGTCGAGCTCGTGCCCGACCTGCTCGAGCAGCTCCGCTGAGGTGTCGCCATTGCTGGTCGTGGTGGCTCTGCGAACAGCGCCACTGATGGAGCTGCTCGTCTCGTCCAGCAGCTTGCGGTTCTTGCGCTCGCGTCTCCATTTACTCCAGCTCCACATGTTGTTGCTTCTCGTGTCTGATGTCTCGTGGTTCGTTGCCTCTGCCGTCGCTCTCGGATTGGGGAATGACAAGCAACATGCCGCAGATTCGATCAATGGCTGCTTTTGAATCCTTTGGAATTTGGGAGTCAATTCAATTTCAATTTACACAATGTAGCAGTAATGATTGACTATCAAGTTAGACACTCTATCGGTTCATGGAGGTATATTTTCAATACTTTCCGTATATAAATAAGCAGCTATTATGATCGGATTTGAAAGGATATGATATTTAAAATTGATACCAAGAGTGTTCATTTTGGAAGCCAACACTTGTGCAATTTTGAGAAAAAAATATATACATAACCTCGAAGCGACGCCACTCTTCAACGTCCATCAAGTTGTCAATATTCCCAGCATGTCACAACCAAATGGCTACGAAGACATGGCGTCGGACACCGTAGCCGCTGTGGGCAACATGTTGCGCTGCGGATGTCCGCTGGGTCGCCCGTGTACGTGCGAGATGGGCTTCCAACGCACTGCAACCGCAACACCCGACTACGCCTGTGGCGAGTGCGTCAACTGCCACCTCAACGCCACGAAAGCCGCAGCGAGTCGCCGTGTCTCGTCAACCAGCAGCCGCGGTGGAGCGAACAAGCGGCGCTGCATCCGCTACAACGAGTTCATGAAGAGCCAGCTGTATGATGTGCTCCAGCTCGGCGCGGACTGCGTCTTCCATCTACGGCGACCCGACTGGGAGTGAGTCTGTGAGGCTGTGTATAAAGCATCCTATTTAGGACAATGTCCTAATTATATGTGCGTTTGCCTAAATCTGTAGTGTGGACGAGAAGAGCGCGTTCTACACCAAGATGAGGCAGATGCGCCTCGCGATGCGCGAGGCTCACGCGGCGTCGGCGGCGGTCCTCGAGACGCAGAACAAGACGCGCAAGAAGCTTAATCGCGACTTGCTTAAGGCCAAAGAAGTGCTCCGGAACCTCGAGGAACTCAAGTATACGCTCGTTCTTGTATGACTTGTGTGTCCTAAATTTGGGTTACCTGGAAAACTTACCACTGGACTCGATGCGCAATGTGTCATTAGGAAAGCTGCACCAAACAAAACGCGCCGCACAGCGATCGACTTTTCGCACGTGGACTCGGATGTATTTGACTCGTTCTCCAAGCAGCTCATCCCGGCCGAGACATTGCTGCCAGACGTCCGCGCGCGCCTCGAGAAAGTGAACGCGAGCATCACCAGGGAGGAGAAGTGCATCAAAGTCAGTCTGAGTCTGTGATGGTGATGGCAGCAATTCCTATCACACTAACACTGTGCATGGATTTACTTCAGATTATTCGACAGTATGTCTATGACTTTGCCGCGAACAAACTCCAGCAGAGTGTGCGTGAATTCCTGCGCCATCACCGCTGGAAGCGCTTGTGGAGCGATTTCAAATCCGATGTTCAGCTCGCTGCCGCAGTTGAGATCCAAGTTTTCTATCGGATGACCCAGGCACGAAGTGTGCGCTCGTTTCTCGCTGAACTGCGTCGCAACCGCCGGAAAGTGCACGCGGCAAAGGTGATTTGCAGGTTTTTCCAATCCATCTGCGTTGCTCGACAAGCGAATACCAAGAAGCAACTCCTCGAGGCTCGCAAGCAAGCTCAAGCCAAGAAACTGGACGCCGTTCTGAAGCTCGAGCGGATTCTGGTGAACATTCTTTGCCGCCTGGCATTGGTGAAGTGGCGCGAGAAGCAACGATTGGCTACGGCTCATGAACAACTGAAGACGACGGTGAGAACTGACTGAACTGAGACTTGCACTTTGCTAGTCGGGTACACTCAACACATACTAACCGTGTTTATTGTTTTTGCCCCAATGCAGAACTCTATCGTGACAATCCAGCGCATGTACCGAGGCTTCCGCGATCGATTGTATCTGAAGCGCATTCGCTTCCTGAAAACTTTGTCGAGCCGCGTTCGAGAACTCGTGGATCAGTTTCTTGTGTCTGGCAACTTCTGGGGGTTTGTTTTGGAAATCGACGCCGACTATCGACGCTTTGATCATGAAAAGCGAGTGGAAGAAGAACACGCACTGACATTCGTGTCTACACTTCTGAAACAGCGGAAACTGGAAGAGGATCAGATGATGCAGGTATAAGTTACAAGCTCGTTTCGCTACGTTGAAGTGACTCGCCAACAACTTTGTAGTTGTCATTGACACTTTTATATTCGTTTTGTAGGAATGGTTTGCTGCTTCAGCGATGCAAAGCCCGATTGTGCAAGGGATTCGTCAGACGAAAAATACATACACAGACAGTGCGAGTCCGTCATCGTCTTCGTTGGCGTCAAGCGCGTCACCTGCATCCAGTGATAATGGAATGTGGTCTCAAGCGCTACTCGAGTCTTCTATCGCAGCGGATCTGATTGCGCTGAGTCCGAACAAATGCAAAGCTGATGTGTTCCCCACTGACCTCCCAGCAAAATCCATTCGTCACGCGATGGCAGAAGGATTTGCATTCGAAGACATTGTCGCCGTCCTGTAAGTGACTATTCATGGGGATTTTATCCGAATTTTGAAGTAATGGTAGTAACAAAGCGCGGCTAAATTGATATATTTCCCTCAGCCGCGGCCTCCAGGCCCAAATGAAAGACCTCAACGATGTGAACCTCGTCCTAAAGGCGCTCTACCAGCGCACGCCACTCATGACCAACACATGGAAATCCGAGCGAGTGGTGAGGCAAGAGACTCATCCTCATCAACTCGCGGCTCCGGCGCCCACCTTCAGTTCGAAGCTATTGCTGAAACCTGGCGCGAAAGTATCACATCCGAAAGGATCGAAACTCCTAGGAAGTAGTACTGCTCTCAACAGTGCCAAGAAGAACCAAGAGCCGTTCATAACCGAGAACCTTGTCGCCTCGATTCCTGGCGGGATGAAAGCGTCCATCGCGCGCATTGTGCTTGTTGCGGCCATAAAATCGTTCGATCCTGACGCAGATGGTGGGGATGGAACGTTCGCCCTCCGTGAAGACTGCGCGAGCGACCCCTTTGAATCATATCTGAAGATGGAATCCTCACTGCTCAAGGTAAGTAGATGAAGCCTGGTGCTGCTGGCTATCTGTGAGAATAACTTACCATACTCGTTATGTCTATCCTCAGATACGCCGTGAGCACCAGGTACTCGAGGCAGCGAAGCCGTTTGTCCAGATTTTGATAGAGAGCCGATGCTGGACTGGCTACGATGTGCTCTACAATGTCCGCGGAGTCGACGAGCTGGTATCGTGGGCAATCCCGAGGCCTCTCGCGATCAGCATTTACGACGTGATTGAGCAAATCCATCACCAAACTGCGCGCGTGGGCAAGCGCAACATCTTGCGTGAGATGTACATCAGTCCACATTTTGACAAGTTTCTTCATGAACGCCAGTCCAAGGCGGTGTCTGCGCTGAAGAGCGAGGTCGCAACGGAAGCCACCCATCCAGCGACTGTATCTCGACCTCTGAGCCCCACCAGCGACAAATCGCAAAGGGATCAGATCCGAGAAGGTCTTGAAAAAGGTGTGTTGAAGCTACCGATTCAAGACGGCGAGCTCGAGGCAGTCGAGGTGCTGTTCAAAGCGGCCTTTCTCGTGTGCGACCAGGTTCCAGCGACCTCTGGAGCGTCATTATCGAATTGCTTTGACGGGTTTCTCGACTCGCTAGTCACATTCCAAATGAATGGAGATCAGTTCGCGCTGAAGCAGCTCATTAGAGAACGAGTGAACGTTGCGAAGCAGATCGCCGATGAGTATGCTTCTGTGCTGAAAGTTCTCGGTGTGGAGGACGCCACCGATTTAGTCGTACGTTCCCTATTTTCCCTGTCTCTACAAGCCAAATTGGTTTTCTGACGAGTAACATTCTTGCTGCTGTATTGTTGACGTAGATTCAAGCTAGGATGGTCGATTCCAGGCTTGACGCTGTGCTCGCCAACAAAATGAGAGAACTGCTATCGGGTATTTCACCCCAGATCACAGACATCGACTCCGGACGACGGGAGCCAGTGTTCAAGACCTGTGCGCCAAAGAAGAAAGTGTCTGCATTGGTGGAACCTCATAGCATTTCGAGATCCACAACTCAGCTGTCGCCGCTGATTCAACAAGGACGTGCTGCGATTAGCACGCTCGCAAATGACGAAGCCAGCAAAGTCGACATTCCATTTTGAGACTAAGGCTCGCCTATCAGCTGGAAGGACCGATCAACTCGAGAGCGTGGAGTCGAGCACAGCCTCTAAGATCAGCAGACGGTTATACTCCTCACTTGGGTGGTAGTGGGAACCGTTAGAGTGGGCGTCATGGGTGTGGGCTTGTGGAGACACTTCTTGGATTCGCGCTCGAAGTCGGCCTTGAATGCGCTCGAGGACAACTTTGATATTATCTGGTCCGTCCGTTCGAGTGCCGGTCTGGTTCAACTGGAAATGAACAGAGTGAAATTGAGCAGCTGGGACATGTCATTGAGAAAGGTTGAAGCAACGAACCTTGTCTCGGATCGAAAGAAACCGAAGCAAACTCGAGCAGCTCGCGATGAGGTCAGCCTGCATCACCAGGTCCCGCTCGCTCGCTTGAAGCAGTACATCGCGAATCAATCCACCAATCGCTTGCGTCGTGAAAACTGAAGGGCGCAACAACATGAACACGAAAGAACAATCAGTTGGAGTCCCCACACCAGTAAGCCACAACGTGCCGGCACGTACCGGAAGCCAAGTTTTCACTCAGCGACGACCAGATTCGGACCGCATTCACTCGGACTTCGTCGACAAGCACGGCGCCGACGTTCGCGTATGGACACGCGAGGATCAGGCTTCGGAGCAGAAAAAACCTGGAAACGACATAGCCAAAGGTACGTGAGTATAAGAACTTCCAGCTAGCTGGATCATTTCAAAGCCACACTTGTCGTACTGGTCATTGACGACCACTCTTCCAAACAGAGACCGCAGCGACGCCAGCGCGAGCGAGCGAACTGATGGCTCAGGACAGGATACCATGACGTTCGTGACCAGCTGGATTAGCGGCGTGAGCCAGTCTCGCTTCAAGTGAGCTACATGAAGAGAGTCGAGAGATTAGTCTGCGTCATGATTTCCTGAGTGCATCCTTGTTCCAAATGTGTACCTGAGAATTTGTCCTTGAACGACGGAAGCAGCTCGTCGCTGGTCTCATCCATGAGATGGGAGGGGATTGAAGCGTCAGGTACGAATCGCAGCACTTTAGACAGTAGTTCAATTCCAAGGAGGCGCAGCTGATCCATATTCATATAGCAAACGTTGTGTTAGTAGAGTGGTGATAACGCATTGATACCGATAGACATACCTTTGGACTCTCTTCCGCATGTAAGAGCGCTTGTATCGATGGCGTGATGATAAAGAGCCACGAGAACGGAGCAATCACCACCGACAGCGGATACCCTATCTCCACCAGCAACACATAGGCGAAAGCTCGGATCCCATGAGCCGACCACGACGCGAACTCGTACTCCTGACCGGTCTCCACGACGAAATACGCAAAGTCGCTGAGGTTCCACGCCGCCAACGCTGTTTGGGTGACGATTTTACTCTCCTCATCGTCGTCGTCGTCCTCAGAGTCATCGTCACCGGAGCCAAAGTCATCACCACTGGTCGCCCCGAACGATGGCAGCAGCATGCGTTGACACTCGCGTAGCTCTTCGCGAAATCTGGATGTTGAGAAGATGACATGAACACCCACTCCACATTTCACAATGTGTGTCACCAGGCGACTTCGCAGCGCCACAGTAGCGTCGTCACTACTCAGCAGAAGAGTTGAATCTTTGCCCAGCAGGAACAGCAGGAACGCCACCAACACGGCACGCTAGACACACAAGTAGCATTAGTATTATACACAGATTCACACCAGTGTATTGCAATACTGCGTGCCTCTCTTGTGATCTCCTGGACATCGCCGACTGGCTCCTCAAATCTCGACTGCTGCTCCAATGCAAACGGCAGCAAGGGCTCGACAAACTCAAGACAGAGCTCAGTCGCCTGAAGCGCAGACAGGAGCTCAGCTGGCTTTGGCTCCTCGTCGTCATCATCTCCATCAGCTGAGTGATTGAACCACCAGACGTGGCGCAGCACAGCCGCGAGCGTGTCTTCGAGGAACCGCGAGCGCTTGCGTTCAATGTCCTCCAGTGCTGCAGTCCCACACAAGAGACTGTGAGTTCTCTTGTGAGCGATATACAGCAGCTACAGCGGCAGAGGAGATACAGATAAAGCACCTGCATGGATCTCTACGAAGCGCGCGTGGAAAGCTGAGCTGCTCGCCGTGCGCAGTAGCTGCAGCGCCTGCGTGAGCTCGTCTCGCCCCATTTTGGCTTGGTTTTCTCTGGATTTCTGATTGACAAAGCAATGCGTCGTCGTGATTGGTAGAATGTGATCGCTGTTTCGCATTTAAGCCAATGGTGGACAGCACGTTGCAGTAAGGAATGGTGATTGGCTGAATGTGAAATTAAACACTCATTATTTCAGCCAATAGAAATCAAAATTCACCAATCGAGGACCGACCGCTCACTTCCTCCCGAGGCATCTTCAGGAGGTCGTTCAGCACGTCGCGCATGGAGCTGTCCCTCATGAGTCTCTCGACATCCACGACCTGCGGATAATGCTCATGGAGCCACTGGATGATCTCCAAAATCTTGATACACGCGTTCGAGTCAGGAATGAGTACCCTACTGCAGCCTTCGCTCCGGTTCGCGTGCAGGAAGAGCAGTACTTCAAAGTGTCCGCCATTGACAGCAAGCCTCATGGCTTCAGTTGTACATCCTTCCGTGCTGTTCTCATGGAGCCACTTGACAACTGCAAGTTGGCCCTGCATTGCAGCGTGGTTCATAGCTCGAGACGTGCAGCCCTCGGTCCGATTCTCATGCAGCCACTTGACGACCTCGAGGTGGCCGTTTCGAGCCGCTCGATCCATCGCCTTGGTCGTACATCCCTCGGTACGATGCGCATGAAGCCACTGAACAACCTCAAGGTGACCCTTCTCTGCTGCTACGTTCATCGCATTGACGCTGCAGCCCTCAGTCCGGTTCTCGTGCAGCCACTCGACGACTCTGAGATGGCCATTGCCAGCAGCCAGGTCCATTGCATTGCGGGTGCATGCGGCGGATCGATACTCGTGAAGCCACATGACAACTTCGAGATGTCCGTTCTTCGCTGCAAAGTTCATCGCATCGGACGAGCACCCTTTTTGACGGTTCTCATGGAGCCACTTGACAGTCTCCAGGTGCCCAGAGGTCGCTGCGAAGTCCATGGCGAGCTCCGTGCAACCTTCGCTGCGGTTCTCGTGAAGCCACTTGACGATTACCAGATGACCATTGGACGCAGCAGCGTTCATCGCCTTGGCTTTGCACCCTTCGGTTCGATTTACATGGAGCCACTGCACAACATGGAGGTGGCCATTCTCGGCTGCGTTCGCCATCGCTGCTGAAGTGCATCCTTGTGGGAGACGGTCATGGAGCCACTGGACAATCTCTAAACTCCCACCCGCCGCCGCGCGATCGATGACCGTGCCGAGACTGCTGAATCGGACCTCCTTGTACTTTGAGTAGAGCCACTTGACCATCTCGAGGTCGCCGTGCTCGCCGTACCAGTTGATTTCGTTCGCGACCTCCAAGCCCGAGTGGAATGGCTGGGTGTACAAATACTTGACCAGCTCCTTGTGGCCGCTGGCGCATGCTGCATGGACATCCGCCCACGAGATGGCCGCAGCGCTACCAAATATCCCACTCAGCCACTCCACCGTCTCCACGTGACCGCCCCACACTGCAAATTTGAGCGCATATGTCGTACACCCGACGTTTCTTGGTTGGTCGCGCACCCACTGCAGCACGTGCAGCTGGCCAGTGGACGCAGCAGCGTCAACCACCTGAGGGAGCACTGTAAGGTCCTTGTGATGGTTCACCAGCCACTGCAGCAGTCGCAGATCCCCCATCTTTGCTGCTTCGATCATCGCGAGGTACGGCAGCACGTTTGGACAGCAAGAATGGAGCCACTCGACCATCGCCAAGTTGTTGTTCTTCACAGCGGATACGAGCCCCAGGCGGCATTGATACTTCCAGTAGTGCAGATCAATTTCCCTTGATATCCCGCGCGCAAGAAGACGAGGTAAGAGTGACAGTAGGTTGGCCTCACAGGTGCGCGGAAGGCTCCAGAGCTGCGGCAGCCCACAGTCGAGGCAGTCGCTGATGAGCGTCACGACGTGCGGCAGCGCAGCGAGCTGTGCACCAGTGTCGGTGGCACGAAGCACCACCAGCACAGACGTGAGTGGCGGCACGGGGTGCAGACACACGAGCGCCGCGGTTGCTCCTCCAGCCATGCTGGCAACACGCGAGAAAAGGAAATCTCTTGTGGTTATGTTCGCATTCGTCACGCGAACCTAATAATGGTAGATGGGTTACGTTTTGACGGACCAAATGCTGAGAACTGGGTTACGTTTCGCGTGGACCCCAGATCTCATCCAACACAGATGCCGCTTTCCATGCCACCACAATCGCCAACGGAGCTGCCGCGATTTGGGAGTGTCAGTGTCGTCTGGGACCCATACCTGCCGGAAGTCACAGCAACTTGGCGATGGTATAGTTAATGACTCCGAAAGAGATCTGCTTGGTGGGCTCACCAGCAGCGCTCTTGTTACTCGTCGAGTTGCTGCATTGTCGACCAGTTTCTGTCATGTGCATTTTGACGTACAAGATCAAAACCTAGTTGAATCTGCTGCCCCAACTTGGAGCTGAGGAATGCAGATGTCAATCAAATCCGATTCTGACTCAGAAGTCCTTTGCCTTAGAGTCAACTTGAGAAACTGAGTCGGCATCAGATTTGTTGTGTCTGTTTTTCAACCCAGCCAAACAAATGGTTTGCCTCACACTTTCGAAATTGCTGGCAAGAAGGAAGATCGCGAAGAAGACCAGCCGCATCTGCTGATGAGAGAGCGAGAGACTAGTTGTGTACGCACGCTCGCGCCAGCGTCGTCCCACCTCCCATCACTCACGTCTGTGCACGTGGCACTCCATCAGTACCCACATGTCGCTGCGCTCCGCACATCGAGACTCTGTTGAACGATAACCTCGACTATGGCCTGCCCCATTCCTGGACGCTGCTGCGCGCGTGCGAGAAGAACTTCCCACACTTGATTCAGCGATTGCTTGCGCATAGTTTGACGAATGGTGTGGACCCGTACTACTGGAAGTATCAGTGTCGCCAGGGGCTCGTGTTCGCTGTGAAGAATGACAACTTCGCAATGGTCAAGTGGATTCACAAGTGCTGTCCGACTGTGCTGCCGTATCTACCGATGATTGAAGCTGCGAGAACTGAAAACATCGGTCTGCTCGAATGGCTCACGACTAGCCATGAAAATGTCGTGTGGCCTCGAGAAATGATGGACGCCGCTGCGGCAACTGGCCAGCTCCTGACGCTCCAGTGGCTGCGCAACCACCCGAAGAACACCGGGTGTACTGCCATCGCATCCACGTCTGCCGTCTTTGGCAACCACCTCGACGTCGTTCGATGGCTCCATGAGCATTACGCCGAGCAGACTCGCCCGTCGGACAAAAACATGAAGCTGATTCCATTGCGCGGTGCTTTCCAAGGAAGCCCTGGTGTATACATGGACACTGCCAAGTTCTTGCTGGAGAACGAGCAGTACAGTCTGTGGGAGGTGTCCGAGGCAAAACAGTGGTTTGCTCGGCAAGGAGACCTCGAGATGATCCAGTGGATCCACGCCAGATTCAAGGACGCTTTTCTGCTCAGATCGATCGACAGTCTGGACCGGCGATAGATGGTGGCCAGCTTCATGTGCTCCAGTGGATCCACGAGAACTTCCCTATCGGGCGCTCTTCATCGGCGATGGACGCTGCAGCAGCGACTGGGAACTTGAAAGTGCTGCAGTGGCTTCACGAGAACCGACCCGAGGGGTGCACGAGTATGGCAATGGGTCTTGCGGCTGCATGGAACCACCTTCCTGTTGTCAAGTGGCTTCATGAGACTCGAACAGAAGGATGCACTACGGATACCATGGACGAGGCAGCCGCTGCTGGCAACTTGGAGGTCGTCAAGTGGCTGCATGAGTATCGGACCGAAGGGTATACAACAAACGCGATGAACTTGGCTGCTGCGCATGGCCATCTGGAGACTGTCAAGTGGCTTCTTGAGAATGGATCTAAAGGAAGTTCCAGGAAGGAAATGTTCCTCGCAGCGTCAGGTGGGCATCTCGAAGTAGTCGAGTGGCTGCATAGCAACCGAGCAGTGAGGAGCAGATCTGACGCTATGAATAGAGCTGCGGGATGGAGCGGCTATCGTGAGCGGGTGCGGGAAAATCGCTCCGAAGGGCGGACGAACAATGCTCTGACGGACGCTGCGGCCAACGGATACTTCGACGTTGTCCTCTTTTTGCATGCGAATCGCAGGGAAGTCCACTCGCGGTCCATCATGGGTGGACCTCCTTCCTCCTATTACAACATGGAGTTGACGCAATGGCTGAGCGAGCACTACCCGGCATTGTGAACGGTGCCCCGCAACGACTTCGCCGTACTCGCATCGCTTGATTCATCGAACATATTGAAGCCTCAGCCTCGGTATTTATGAAAATGGTGAGTTTGTGTTTATCTTCATGTTGTCAATCGAATTGAAGTGTCGCGTTGCGATAAAAGAGCTTTCTGGACTTGAAAAAATATCCTGGATGCATCTCGTTATCCGATGTGACCAATGTCGATAGACAGCACAGTACAAGGTCGAATCGATATGCTCAACGATTTGCTTTATCCAAATCGGAATAAGGATACGTCTGCAACATTTTGCCAATAATGTCGCAGGGAACTGAGATCTCGACATATTGTCAGACTATCATCTACTCTGGGAAATGAGGAGGACATTCCAATAAATAAACAAGAAAAGAGGCCCGAAAAAAATTGTTTGGAGTTCTCTGGATTTATTCCAGAGTTTTATCAAGAGTGACGCACAAGCAACATCACCAGACCATCTCGGATTTTGGTAAAACTCTGGAATAAACCCAGTGAATTATGCGATTTAGACCTTTTTTTAAACTTTTTTCGGGCTCACCAAAACTGGTTCTTGCTTAAATGAAACATCGATATGAATAATATTGTCGCATCGAGAGGTCATGGTGTTGACTCTGGATTATCACGACTGTGTTCTGGACGGTGATCATCGCTACTGTGTGTGCACTGAGCTTTTAACAATGCTGTACCCAGTTGGGAGATTGTTGCTCTCACACAAGTCCAAGATCCTACTATACAACTAGAGTAGATAATGCAAAATTGACATC
>JAASFV010000669.1:0-17098 GCA_023334015.1 Globisporangium paddicum
CCCACCCCTTGGCTTGAACCCTGGAAGTCCCCAAATCTATTGCTACAAAAGGATTCACGGTACGCGCCACCAGGAAGTGCACAAAAGCGCATCCGCTTCGTCACATAGGCCGAAAGACGGTGCTGCGACACCGTCTCTTAGCCAATCGCCAGCTGTCACGCAAGCGTCGGCCGTGGGCTTTGCGCCGGCGCGTACCTAGCCGGAGGTCTCGTACCTATCCGGCAAGGTACCAAAGTAACCGCCTAAGTAACGGGGATGGCCCCGTTACACCGGAGCCGGAGAAGGCGCGGATCTCGGGCTCGTTCGCCAACCAGTTGCGCAGTGTGCGTCGAGGGACACGGAAACGCTGAGAGACCTCGTGCTGGCTGTTCGCCAATAGAGCGTCAAACGCTTTGTGACGGGAGCAGAGATCATAGGAGCGGCGGCTAAGCGGGATATCTTCCATCGTGGGGGAAAGCAATAATAAAAATGCAACATTGGCGGATGCGCGCAAACTATGATCCTGACAACAAAGAATTGGCCAGGAAATGAACGCGAATTATAAAATTGCTTTTACGCTCGATTCCGCCAATCACCACTCCGCATTTACGAGACAGCCTCTAATTGGCAGAATTTTGCTCAACGTCAATTGCGGATAACCCATCCCAGTCAAGCCGAGCCATCTTGGAGTCTGGGCCATGCTGCCTGTCCTCCTGTGTAGTTGAGACATCTTCCAAAATGCATTTTACCTCCCAACATGGATAAACTATTGGCCACAACCGCATCAAATGAGTACGTCAAGTTATAGAGGTGAACTCTCTCTGAGCTCGTATGTAAGCTTTCATTTAATATTATAAACAGGCATTGTGATCTTACAAAGAGCCAAATAAGATTAGGCTGGCTCTTCTTGGACCTCGTTGAAGTGCTTCGATCTGATAACGCGTTTGTTCGTTCATGGAGCTGCTCATCCCCTCCACGCACGACTAAATGGGAGAGCCCTCCTCCATTCCTGCATTCATTCGCTGCTTGACGCTCACACGCCCACACAGGATGGCGACGCACCTCAGTAACGCGCTCAAGGCGGCCGTGACGCTGCTGGCGTCGCAAGGCCAGCTGCGCGATCCGAGCAGCGCGCTATCGCCAATCCAGGGCGTCACGACCAAAGAGTCACTGTCGGTGGTCTTAGCCGACCCGTTCAAGGCGACGCTCGAGGTCGGGCCGCCACCGTACCAAAATGTGCAAGGCGCGCCGTGCGCAGTGCCCTTTGGCTCACATGAGTTCGGCTACTCCTACGGCACGCCCTGGACCACGAGCTTCTCGGCACCGGCCTGCGGCGACGAGTACTCGGTTCTCTACCTCAAGTGGTCGGCAGCCTGTCCGCTGGGCACACAGTTCGACCGCATCGCCGCCGTCTGGGTCAACGGCGTCGAGTTGCTGCGCACGTCCACCGAGGAGCCCGACCGCAAAGCCGGCGTGACGTGGGAGGTCGTCAAGGACGTCTCGACCTACTACGACGTGGTCAAGCGCGGCGGAGACGTCGTGGTTGCGCTCGACAACGTCATCGAGGGGAAGTACAACAGCAGCTTCACGATCACGCTCTCGGCCGAGTTCTACAAGCCACTGGCGACAGCCAAGAGCCCATTGTCGCTCTTTAAGAAGGCCAGCTCAAAGCCGGACCTCGTCGTGCCGATCTCCAGGAGCAGCACGAGCTACGGTTGGTTCACGGTCGAGCCCAGCAGTGTCGGCACAAACTACAAGCTCGTGACGCTGCCACGCAACACGGAGGAGCTCTACCTCGAGCTCTTCCTCTCGCACCACCAGTGCGACGAGTTTTACTACTCCAACCCGCCAGATTCGTACGCGAAGCCGCTCGGCTGGTGCGGCGGCGGCCCCTTCCGCGAGGTGCAAGTGCTTGTGGACGACGAGCTCGTGGGTGTCGTGTGGCCCTTCCCACTTCTCTTCACCGGTGGCCTGAATCCGTATTTGTGGCGCCCGATCGTTGCGATCGGCGCCTTTGATGCGCCAACGTACGTGCTCAACCTCACGCCGTTCCTGGGCAAGTTCCTCGACGACCAGGCGCACAACGTGACGTTCTTCGTGGACTACGGCGTCAACTTTTGGCCCATCGACGGCAGTCTGCTCGCGTACACGGACAAACATGGCGTGGCCACGAAGGCCACGGTGCTCGAGAAGCGCATCGAGCGCCGCGTCGTGCCCACCACAAGCCAGGAGGTCGATACCAATCTGAACGCAAACTTTACGCTACAGGCTAGCCGCCACCTGTACGTCAAGTCGAGCATCACGACGTCCAAGGGCACCAAGATCTACACGATCGACCAGCAGCTGGATTATGCAAACCGCCAGCACTACCTCGAGAACGGCGACGTGGGCATCTTCGAGGGCCACACACGCGTCAAAACGACGCAGAGTGTAAGCTCGCTCTTCGACATCGTGCAGAGTACGATCACACACGTCGAGGACTACCCGATCACCGGGCGCTCGTACTACAAGCTGCGCGCCGACGGCTCGTACGTGCTTGGTGCCGCGCTGCAGAATGCGTTCTCACGCTCGCTGAGCGTCAAGGCGTCGCCACTCGAGCTCCTCTTCCCGACGAGCTTCCGGTTCAACTACGAGCCCAATAGCGTCTCGATCGCGCTCAACGGCTCGGCCTTCGTGGACTCGCTCGTGGGCGGGAACGGCAGCACGCAGGCGTCCTACGCGTCCAAGACCCCGGGACGCGGCTGCTACTCGCGCAAGGTGGCGGCTTCGGCCGGTGTGCTCGTCAAGGACGAGAGCGACGCATCCTGCGCGTTGCTACGAATCGCGGACGAGGCGTGAGACGCTTCGAAACACTCCAACAGTACTCGTTGGAGCGCTCTGAACCACACGTTTGTTGACGTGAGCTGAACGGAAAGGTATCTTTTGCCGTTACTGATTTGATTGACATGCAAAAATTGACTGCAAAACGCTTATGTCAATGGCTGGCCATGACTAATTTGCGTTTTGTTCTTGTTGTTGGAGCCAGACGCGCTGCCTCGTGATTGATCGCAATGAATGAGCGGACAGTCTGATGATGTGTGCGTTCCTAGTTCTTATCAGCAATCTCCGACGAACGCGTTCGCTTTGCTGAACTCTTTGCGGTGGTATCTGGCCTCAGCCAACTTCACAGAGTTCCGTCCAGCGTGATCGCTCGAATATCGCTTCGAGGCTCCAGTACGAGTGCCCTATATTGAACCTCACGCCTGCTCTCTGGCTTCCTGTCTGCCTGACTCACAGATAGCTCGTTGCTTGTTTTGCTGGTGTTGTCAGTGCAATGTTCCACGCATGTGCTGCTGTGTCTGCTCAGTAGCTCGTACACGCGATCGCCTCCTGTGCAAACGAAGCAGGCTGGAGCAACACCGGTGCAACAGGCATAGCCAAAACTGATGCCAATCGTGACATGATGAACCATCACTCGCTAGCAGCTTAGTTCTGTTTAAAGTATACATGGCTTCCCTCTATTCAATATCAACATACGACAAGCAACATAATTACGATACTTTACCAGAAGACAACAGTACACTCACCAAAAATTGCCCCATACATTTCTCAAGTCTAAATGGATTTTTTTCTATTTTTGATCGCGTGTCGGACCAAATAAATAAGAGAGCTCTAAGATCGACTGAAAAATTGGCAACATGAACGTGTGGTGACTAGCAGTGGCCATGCCTTGGCCATGCCTTGTGTGCGTCATCCGAACCGGAATCTTCCGACTCGAAACGCTTCTTAAATGGCTCCACATTGCGACCCGCCACGGGGAGCTCACTTGCCAATTACACACCGAGAAATGATCTCGCCACAGGTGATTCAGGAGCTCCTGACCGTGCGTCAGGTGCTGCACTACCTGCCGGCGTCGCCCAAGACCGAACATGGCTGGACGCAGCACGAGCAGCAGCTCTTCTGGGACGCGCTCGCGCAGTTCCCGCAGGGGCCCTGGACCACGGTCGCCGAGTACATTGGCTCCAAGTCCACGCGCCAGGCGATGACCCACGGCCAGAAGCTCCGCCAGAAGCTCAACCGCTGGCGCAAGCGCTTGAGGCGCACACCTGCAGCTGCACTCGCGCTCGCACAGGCTTCGGCATCCTCAAAACAGCTGCTGGACGACGACGTCAACGCGTCGATCGCATTCAGTTCAGCCATGATGGTCTCGCGCTCCATGCCTTCGATGATGACGCGCAACACGTCGCCGCTCATCATGCCGGCATCAGTAGCCATGTCTGTGGCCATGTCCATGGCGATGCCCACACTAGTGACCACAAACCCACATCAGCAGCATCACTACAGTAGCCACTATGCCAACAACACCACGGCTGTCCCACGCTACAAGATGCGCGCAAGCACCATAGTCACGAGTTCCCGCTCCGGCCTGGCGCCAATCACCACGGCGGGACTGACGTCCGATATCAACTACTCGGAGCTCCTGATGACCTCACTGCCGCTCGCCGCGAGTGCTGAAGCGACGACCTCAGTCGCGTTCGACCACATGATCGCGACCATGACGCCGACCTGCACCACTCCGTCGCTGCCGGCGTCCTTTGGCTCGTCGGGAAGGCTTTTGCTGGAGCCTAACGGCTCGTTCCAGCCCCATAACCTGAGACATCGACCGACAGGAGCGATGGCAGCTGCCACAATGTCGTTCGAGGACGACAACGTCCGATTTGCGCTCCCACAATCCATGATGGACGAGCTCGCGGACGTGCTCTGGGACTAAAAAAGACATGGTGGGGACCAGGCCTTCCTCTAAAGCCAGCAAAACCGTCCATCAGTGGAATTTTTTTAATGAATGGCGAGAACATGGGGCCCCACGCAGTAGCTAGTAGTATGTGAGTGTCTTCGTATCGATCCTAGTAACCAATTGCGAATAAAGCAGTAACGTTAAATAATATTATATGAGACTGTTCCGCATTAGCTTCAACACAAAAGCATAACAAAACCCAGCTCGATGCGCCGCTTTTCCTCGGCCGCCAAGGGCAGCAGCACGGCCAAGGGCCTCAAACTGACGCAGTACGTGCCTCCACTGGTACAACGGCTACATCCAGACACGATCCAGCGCCACTCGGCCGCGGTCGCGCAGGAGATCGAGCAGCTATACCAAAAATATAAACTGCGCATCTATACAATCACTTTCACTTGGTGATAGTAGCGATGTACTTTTTCTGTTTTGGCTGCTGGCAAAACAGGAACAATTTTCACAATTTCCAAATGTACCCCACCAAAATCATGGCCTCATATTCACCCACATTGAAGTAAAAGCTGTTGAAGTAGACGATTTTTGATTGGTGGAAGTTATTCAAAAGATTTTGATTGGCTGGAAATATATGCTCGTGGATTTTTTCTTTTCTTTTTGCCAACTGAAAATCGTGATGATGACGAAGAGCTCCGCAGCGACAGCGGGCGGTGGCTCTCTCCACATGTTGCAGCAGCAGCGAGGCTTTGCGCTGTGTCGGAGACGTGACGACTGCTCAGAGCACCAGCAGGTAACGTACGCTGAACGTGTTACGACACACGCGCGGGAAGCTAACTGGCGTGACGTTTGCCCATGGCAGTGTGTATACGAGAAGCTGGCTCCTGAGCGCTGCAGTCTCACGCAAAGTTCGCAAGTAGCAGCTGTGGCAAGTGGCGTGAATTGTGGAGAGCTACGTACTGAGGGCTGCGATGTGCTGCTACCTGGCTGGACGTACGCGTTTACACTGCCAGCTGACGCAACGACATCATCGCACTCAGCCATGGAAATCGTTTCAATTGAAGACGAAAGCAATGTGGTGTGGTCGCGTAGCAGTCTCGAGTTAAAGCCTACGACCACGTACGAGCTGCAAATCTCAAATGACGACGGCATCAGCGTGCAGTTTACTGCGATCAGCGAACAAGAGCACGGTGAAGCGCCGTCTGAGGCGGTTCTCATAGCGGCGCTACTGGCAGCGGTGCTCGTGCTCCTGGTTACGATCGCGAAGATAAAGCCTTCTGTCTTCAGCTCTCGGTCGAATGAAGCCAACGCGCCAGTACGCTTGGAGCCGCTCTTGCCCAAGTCTTCGCCTGTTGAGCTAGACCAGCAGCGGCCGATCCGACTCGAGAGCCTGGACGTCTTTCGCGGCCTCACGATCTGCCTCATGATCTTTGTCAACTATGGAGGTGTGTGTACTCGTATGTATATATATATGTAGTGGTGCTACTGAGGGCTAACAAACCGGCTGATTCGATTATTGTGCAGGTGGTGGCTTAGCGCTTTTCAACCACAGCATCTGGGACGGCATCACGATTGCAGATGTCGTGTTTCCATGGTTTGATCGCCTATATCAATCTGCTATTTGTGAGGGATTTTGTTAGCGCCAGCTCTTATTATTTTATTAATTAATTATTGCACAGGTTTGCGTGGATCATGGGCTTCAGCATCTTTCTGTCGGCCTCCAGACAATTAAAGCTGTCCAACCAGCGCCTTTCTATCATCACGCGCTCGCTCAAGCTCGTTGCACTCGGCCTGTTCCTGAATACCAGTCCGGACTGGAGCCACTGGCGAATCCCAGGTAAGCGCCCATGTATATTTTTTTTTACTAAACCGCACGTTAATGAATAATAATATTCTTATAGGCGTCCTCCAGGCTCTGGGTGTGGCGTATTTTGCTGTCGCAATGGCCAACTCCGTGTCACCACCTGCTGCGACACAGTCCATGCGCCACATTCGCTCGCACTTCCTACTGGGCCTTCTGCCGCTAGTCGCTACGAACCTCACAGTGACCTTCTTACTCTACGTCCCAGGCTGCCCGACGGGGTACCTTGGCCCCGGCGGCTCGGCAGACGGCGGCAAGTACCAGAACTGCACTGGAGGCGCGCATTTGTACGTTGACACGTTACTTTTTGGGCGCAACCACCTGTTCCAGTCACCAACGTGCCAGCAAGTGTACCAAACCGGTGCGTTTGACCCCGAGGGCGTGCTGAACTGGCTCATGGTCGCAGCCACGGCGTACTCGGGGTACATTGTTGCCGCGGTCGTAGTGATGACGAGGCCAGCGAGTTCGAATCACAGAGTGCGAGCTCTTGTGGGGATGGGAGTGGGGCTCCTTGTGGCGAGCGTGGCTGCTGGAGGACTCGTTGTGACGCACAAGCCCTGGATGCCGCTCAATAAGAACATCTGGTCCATCTCGTACGTGCTCTTGAGCATTGGACTCGCCTGTCTGCTGCACGCGCTGCTGCTCTTTGTGGTCGACACGCCTGGACGAGCAGCCTGGCGATCCTGTGGCTGGCCGCTCGTGTGTGTCGGCAAGAATCCGATCTTGCTCTACGTCATGGTGGGTCAACGGTACTTTTTCTTACAGTCCTATGGATTGCTGAGGTTTGACAGTGTGACGTGTATTGACTTGCCAGCACGAGATCTGCCAGGGCTTTGCGCCGTTCGCGCCGCGACCCATCGACGCGGATGTGGCGATGAGCCATACAGCTTTGATTCTCTTCAACGGCGTCGGCGTGCTCAGGTTTGTTGCTCCTTTTATTTTCAACTGAGCTGCTCAACATGACCCTCTCTGAGGCGTTATGCTGCCCACCAGTGCTCACGTCCATGTCTCGTGCTGCTCGTGGCTGCATTATTACTGGTAGCTGGGTCGCAGTGGCCGTGTGGCTGAACCGGCGCGAGCTCTTCGTGCGAGTCTGAGGCGCGCCGTCCGCCGCCCACACTGGAGCCATTGATTGAGCTCCTAGTGGCGTAGCGCCCACCAACTGTTGGTAGCTCCTCACTCAGATCGTGAAACTCGTGTGTGGCTGAGAATGAAAGGGTATGTACCCATATGATGTTACGGCCATATGGTACTCCAGGACGAGTTGTAGCCAATCATAGGTCTAGAATTATATTATATGCTAATTTTAACCAATCAAAAGGATACTATTTTTTGGTGAGAACAATGCCGACACCTCGCATGCAGTGCCATGGTGTTCCCATGGGTGAATATCTACAATAGCGCAAGCAAGCGTGGGTGCAGATATTTTCGACACTGCTCAGCGCAGCTACAGATGCGAACATCACTCAGCACAGTCTTATGAAAGGCTCGCTTCCGCCCAGTTGACACCATTAAGTGGGGTGGGCTCCAACTTCGCTCTTCTAGGTCGAGCTAGTCAGGCTACCTCAGAGAGAGCTGCATGGATAATCACAACAGAGCCCAAGCGGCAGTCCACCCCTCTCAATTCCACTAAGGGGAACCAGTTTCACCATTCGAGTCCTCATTATTCAATTCCCATCTCCAAAGTCACAGCCCCTCCAACCACCACTAGCGATGCCGATTTCCCCACACGTCCAGAGCGAGCTCTTTCAGCGAGGACCCGACGCGAGTGGCGAACTGATCCGCATCCCTCTCACGCGCGCCTCGACCGTCGTCGACGATCTAAGCGACCCTGGGTCGAGACGGCCCGTGACGAAAGGCACGATCTGGACCCCGAGAGAGCACGCGCGGTTCCTCGAAGGGCTCGAGCTCTTCCCGTCCGGCCCGTGGCGCGTCGTGGCCGCGTACGTCGGCTCTAAGACTACACGGCAGACGATCACACATGCGCAAAAGTATCGTCAGAAGATCGCGCGCCGGCAACGCGGGCTGCGCATCGCCGTGCAAGACCTTGTCGATCCGAGAGCCTCGGGAATGGATGGCAACCAGCAGCAGAAAGAACAGCAATTGCCAGCGCAGCTGGGAGGGGAAGACCTCGAGTTTGATCTCGAGTTTGACGCTGGCTCCGTCTCGGACATGGAGCTCGCAACCTTTCTCTCGGAACTGGACCTCGCTGGCGAGGAGGACGAGTCCGAGTTGACTAGAAGCGCCTACTTCCAGCCCTGGTGACGGCTTTCTTGTTCTCAATAACTTTGTAATCTCGAAGCTTGTTCACTCAGTACACGGTTCACTGAGTATATTTATATGCGTGGCTCTCTTTAGATTATTGAAGAGGTTGGCTGCTTCAGAGCACTCGGAGGTCTCCATAAAGAAGCCAAAGAGAGTTGATAAACATAAAAACAATATTTTTATTCAATTGATTTACATACTGAGGGACACAGACTTGAAAGCTGAAGCAGAGAATAATAATTATGCGGACACTCTCACTCGGGTACTCGTGAGCTGAGCTGGGCATTGAAATCGATACAAGAATATGTACAGACGCATATAGAGCAGAATACCCAGAATACAAATAACCTCCAGCCCACCAATCACTCACCAAACCAGATCTGAAAGTCGCAGAGGTCATCTGGCTGAGCGACCCATTGGTCGTCATCGAGCTGGCAACTGAACAGCTGCTTGAGCGGGTCTTCGCTCAGCATCACGAACGCAAACGCATCACTGAGGCTCCACGATGGGAGTGCGCACTCGCCTGCCAGCAGCGCAGCAGATTCGCTCAGCAGCAGCTCGTCCGACACGTTGTTCGCGTCGTTCATGAGGTCCTGGGCCATGAAGCCGACATCACCACTACAGTCTAGTAGCTGCTCGCTGTACGTCACATCGGGGCTTCCAAGGCTCCAGTCCATGGCCAGGTCGTCAAACACAGTATCGTCCCAGGAGTTCGGGCTCTTGACCGACTCGGACTGATCGCTCAGTGGTGCCACATCGTTTTCCTCGTCTTGGTTGCTGACCAAGTCACGCCCACCTGGCTGTAGCTGCTTCAGCTGCTGCTGCGCGCGCAACTGGAGACTGCGCGCGCGACGAGCGATCTTCTGGCGGTACTTTTGCGCGTGGGTCATGACCTGGCGCGCGTTCTTCGTGCCCACGTACTCGGCCACGCGCCGCCACGGACCTGCGGGGAAGACCTCGAGGCCTTCCAAGAAGCGCTCGTGCTCGGCAGCGGTCCACGCGACGCCTACGGTAGGGACAATTGTTGGCGGTGAGTCGATGGTGGCCACTGGCTGCAGACGCGTCAATGGGATGCGGATCAGCTCACGGCGAGTGGTGGTGGCTGTCGTGGCTGCTGCTGGCTGGGACATCTGCTGGCGGACGCGTGCGGTGATGGCCATCGTTGAGTTGTCTGCTTTGGTTGCGTGTGTGTTCGAGGCGGCAAAAGCGGAAATGAACTCGCAGACCCAAGGGGCGCAGACGACAAAAGTCTCACCTGACTCATTCACTATTTTGTGGCGAGCTGCCCATTTTGTACCCATGCTTTTTTGGTGTGTGTGTGGCCCACAACGCGGTGTGTGGCGCACGATCTCGAGTCTGCACACGTCACACATGCGATCGGCTGAAGCCATAGATACACGTGCACGCCCACACACTTGGCCACATTGGCCATGATACATGGCCAGAGCGCCAGTTTGCTTTTTGAACCCATTCGATGTTGCAATCTGTAACAAGTTGTCCCAAACATGATGTTTGAAACATAAGTATCTTTTATTTATGTGATATATAAAATGTTTCATGGTAATTTTTGCTTTGAAACTAAAAAAGTAAGAGCATAAATATGATTCCTGATATGCTATTCGTATAAATACTACGTCACAGATGTTCAAAATGTACTATTTGCATAATCTCTTCGTCACAGATTACACACACACATTTTTTGTTTGACGAGGAAAACGATGAAGAGAAGAACGTATATAACGCACAAATGAACACACACACGAAACACAGACGTGTATCTATCAGGCTGCTCTGCCATGAACGCAAACGCCTCGCTTACAAGCTCTCTAAGGCCCTCAACATCAAAATTTCGTGTGTCGCTTATAAATTACGTATAAACTCCAGCACAAATGTAAAATCGGACAAGCTCATATACATATTCAGTTGTCCTGTCCGATGCGTATGCGAAGGTATCTGTTTGGGGCGCAAAATGTTATTTCGTATTTTACCTTGATTAAAGTATGCGGCAGGTTTTTACATTTTTCCGTGTCCGATATGTGAAAAATGAGCTAATCAGCGACGTCAAATGCATTTTTCAGCTATTCTGAAATCGTTTTTTGCAGAATAAATTGCACTCAACTCTTAAGCAAAAGCTCGAGATGTCACCCATGCACGAGAGCCGTCGTTTTGCTCTCACTGCGTTTATGACACAAGAGTGCTGTTACCTGTGCTGTTGTTGATCTCATGTGATATTTTTGTCTTTGTAGGGCGCTCACCACCTTCAAGGAAAAGCTGTAGCTCTTCATCTTGCAGCGTGTACCAATATACTTGCCTCTGCGCTGCCTGACAGCCTTTGAGCTGTTGAATAAGAAGGCGGACACGCTCAAGATGCGATTCCAGATGATGTTGCACGAGATCCACAGGGTATAAGCGAAGTATTAAAACGCTCATGCAGACCAACACGCTAACCAAATGTTATTGTGTGCACCTCCTTGACCAAGATGGCCATGTCGAGTCCGCCACGACGGCGGAGATCTGCATGCTCAACCGCATGGACAACGTCGCAGGCATCAAGCTCCCCTGTTCATGGAGGTGGAGGAGAGTCGCAAGAAGTCGGACAGCATCGGGCTCGAGGGCGGCGGCGACAAGATCCAGAACTGCCACGAGAAGTCCGCGTGCTGCTTTGGCCACTCATCAAGTTCGCTTCACTCCAGGCTTATGTCGTCACGTTGGCTTAAATGCATTTGTTCGCACTAACGCTAATGCTGAGCATGTTATCGACAGACTTCTTCGTTCGTGACGTTCGATGAGGCGCTGAACGTGACGTGTATGCGCTGGACAATGTTCGAGGAGCGCTTCTGAGTGAGTGCTGTTTTTTCCGACTGTATCCAGGATACCACTTGTCAACGTGTGCCACGACCACGACGTCGTCCAAGAAAGAGATCAAGCCATCACCCTGCTCGCAGATGACGCGCATGTCAATGCCGCCTCATCCAGCTTGTTTCATTGCGAGCGCTCTTGGCTGCTGTGAGTCAAGCTGTTGTATTGATATGTAGCCTTGTCAAGTAATGTCACAGCAGCTACTCTCAAGCCACTGCACTGTCCACATCAGGAGAGACATCGTGGCAGACAGCAAAAAATGTGACGCGGTGACGTGCTGGTGCTGATGCTCTTCTGACAGCAAGCAGTGTATCGCCATCACGCCCGACAGACGCCGCCATCACTGCAGATGGGGAGCTGCTCACTCGGCATTTTCATCCTTGAAGAAACGCGCCCGACTTGCCATTGAATGCCGTGTTTGAGCAGCAAGCAAGCTGGTGGCATGGCTATGGACGTCTCATGATAACGCTACCACCTTGAAGTGAAAAAAAAGAAGCAAAACCACCGCCTACACATATAACTAACTGTTCATGGGACTGTGAGCGGCGATGCGTTTCGAAGATACTAGTGTGTAAAACCCCACATTATGCATATTTGGGCAAATGTATAGTGAGGGGGCAAGCTTATTTTTTGGCTGCAAAGATTTTGGGGGCATTGAAAATCCTGTCCAACCAGTAAACAAGTATAGTGGGGCTAAGTTGTTTTGAAACGCTTGTGTATAGCCAATCAGCGCTTGCAACTTTTCACGCACTTGTGAAACCGAAACCGAATTGGGCGATTTTCCACCAGTCGTTTGGATCTCTGACTACCGGGGCGTCAGATTTGCTGTGCATTTGGCTTCCGGGAAGACAGATATGCTGCGAGTCGCGACATGCTGAGCTGAAACGCCTCTAAATATTTGGCCCGTTTCTGTCGCCAATCAATCCAAAACCGTCAAAACGTGTGGTAATTCTGGAGAGAGCCGGCGAAACGCTCCGTCATGTCCCGCCATGTCTCACTTTTGTCAACTCGGTGGTGCGCTCTGTTTGTGATGAAATGGCTGGCTGCGAGCGTCTGTCTCGTTTACGAGAGAGAGCCCGTGCCGAGTGAAGGTACCTGTGCGTGATGGCGTTACGGTGGCTCACGTCCGTCATGATGCATTGCATTGCATTGGATGGTGCTGGATCATCGCATGGTCGTCAGAGAAACAGCATGTGGATGGTAAGGCGCTTTTAGATCCGATCACTTTTGTTTTGACGGGCTACTCAACAGGCTACAGCAGTGAGTGATTTCATTTGCATAGTATTCTCTATTGTGTGTGCTAGTGTCTGTGGATCTACCAAGTGGCTAATGAGCATGTTGATGGTTGTGCGTTCAATGGAGCTCTTCGATCTGTCATATGTGGTGAGACCAGTTAAATCGCCGCCGGTTTAGTCGAAAGAGGTTCCAAGTCAGTGCCACGTTGTCCTGTATCCATGTCACTCGACACTGCCATGTCACTCGACACAGCCATGTCACTCGACACTGACTGGCACATCGCATGTCAATCGCGCCACGCAACAGCAGTTAGCAGTTGGCAGTTCAGCCAGTCGCCCACATTGTCAACAGACAGAGAGCAGTGTTAGCATCGCTCTATAGGGTGGACACAGTAGCTCCAGTAGACCGTCGGAACGAAAGGTGAGCAATCGATTGACTGGCATGGGATCAGCGCCCGTCCCTTGATTGATTGCCGCGGCGTCCTCATCCGAACGACATATCGCCACTGGAATGAATGATCATGGCGGCTGCCACAGCAGGGAATAAAGTCAGCAGTCTTTGTGAGTCAAGCAAACGCGCAAACGTGATGACCGAGGGCGTGTCAAGTCGTCAAGTTGTGGGCAGCTGTACCGCTTCAACTGGTACATCTGCTTGCGTATTGCTATCGTGACTCAATTTAGTACGGTTAGGGTATTTTCCGTGTATAAACCCGAGTTAGTAAAATGAAATCTCGCGTGTTGTTTTTTTTATGGTTTTTAAGAGAGTCACTTTAGCCAGCAGTTTTCTGGATTCGGGACCTTCGGGACACAATGGATTTCTCCCCCTTTTTCGAAGAGCTCCACACTCACTCGCAAGAAGTGGGTCGGCTCGAGTAACCGCCATCCTATTTTCTGCGATGCTGCCTGAGAAAAGCGGCGCCGCGTGAGGGGCCAATATTCCCATTTGTGTCTGTCTCTTGGCGGCCACAGCCCACCACCACGAGCCACGAATGGCTGGACGCCTGCTCCACGCAGTGGACATGCCGCCTCTCACTTGTCAATTCCCGGCCTGCCGCGCAGCCAGCCAGCCGCCTTCCCCATCATCTCATACACACGTAACGTCACTAGGATGATCTCCCCCAAGGTCATGGTCGAGCTTCACCAGGCTAAGCTCGTGCCGACGCAGTTCACGGTCACCAAGCCCGGCGAGCACGCCTGGTCCACGGCCGAGCAGCGCCGCTTCTGGGAGGCCATCCACCGATTCCCGCAGGGGCCCTGGACCGCCATCGCCGCCTACGTCGGCTCCAAATCGACGCGCCAGGCCATGACGCACGCGCAGAAGCTGCGCCAGAAGCTCAGCCGCTGGAAGCGCCGCGTGCGCAACGACTCGGCCCACTCGGGCTCGTCCTCGGGCGCCAGCAGCCCGCGCTCTGACATGAACGACGACGACGACAATGACGAGATCGCTGACGATGACGCGCTCTGCGCAATGGACCAAGACGACCAGTGCGCAGCAGCAGCGCATGTGACCGACCAGCAGCAACACTGCGAATACAACAGTCAGCGGGTGTACAGCGAGCCGACCAAGTCGTTCTTCGAACTGGCGGCAGCCCAGTCGCCCGACGACGTGGCGGCCTGCGACAACGACGCGTACCTGGACCACCTGCTGTCAGACATCGAGCCCGTACTCGAGCACGTGGCGATCTTCACGTCGTCGCCACGCGCCGAATTCGACGCGTTGTGCTACAGCGAGTTTGCTGATGCAGCCACGTCGGCGCCGTCATCATCCTATGACTCGTCGTCCAAGCAGGAGCCGCTCACTGACCACAGCAATGCGAGCATGTTTGCGCTCTACAGCTCGCCGCACTTTGCATTGGCGACGGTCGGCGGCCACCAGCAGCAGCAGCAGCTCCAGCAGCAGCAGCAGTACCAGCAGTCAGTGGACAACTACGCGGCCGACTTCCGACTGTGAGGTACGACGCGGAGGGGAGGGATAGATTTAATTTTGTCAGTGTCGTCGGCCGCGTTTGATAAGCTATTAGCGGCCAATGTGTGTTATATACAAAAGCTCGTAGACAGAGCAAGGTGTCCAACATTTAATTTAAAAATTAAGCCAACTCGTTTTTTGAACTGTATGCTTAAAGAGCTGCTCGTTTGGTACACGTTTGCCCACTGCGTGCTTCGAAAAGCGTCTCGAGTGCTCACTTTTGTTCGAGACTGGTCCTTCTAGCGGTTGTGAGTGATGTTTACAAGTGTCATTCGTCTGCACCGCGAGAGAGCCCGGAATGTGCTTCTTCCACCATAGGGAATGTCGAGAGAACAACTCATTCCAGCGTTTGGTGGTTGGAGATGGGAGCTTGGCACTCATCGCTTTCTGGGTATTGGATGACCACATCTCACCTGTCGTGACGCGGGTTGAAACAGGAAGCTGAAGCCCACGGATACACTTTCTGAAGCCATGCGCCCGCTGGCTGTCGCATCTGTGGTGTGCATTTTTGCACAAGATGCTGAAGAGTGGCAGCATTCACATGGTAAGCGCCTGCTCATGCCAGCACATTATTTATCAACACAGTACTGGTGGGTTGAACTGCGTACATCAGCACACGAGCTAACTCAACGAGGTGGGGGCATTCTGACACTTCGATGGCTCGGCCTGTGCTGGCGCTGTGCGGATATAGCGCGCAGTACTTACGCAGAGCATGACGAGATCTACTATATAATACGTCAGCTGAATCACTGGCTCGTTTCTCTTGGTGGTGTTATCGAATACATCGCGCACGTCCAGTGAGTGGGCCAGTTGCGTCGTTATGCCAGTCAAATCACAATCCGATGGGTTCAGAGTCAGAGCTCAGAATCAGTTCACCAGCACTCTTTGCGTCATCGACCATCACTCAACATCTTCAGCACAACAAAAGTTTGGGAAGTTAACCCATGCAAGCATGCACCAGTGGTGCCCGAGACAAATCTCAACCCCTTACGATCAATGCAGAGCCATTGAGATAGTGGATATACACCTCGAAGACTTGTGCGCGTGTGTGCTGAACTGAAGCGCACGGCAGCCTTGTCCCATCAGACTGAGCGAGCGTGGCAAACTTCTCAATTGGCTGAGCCCGACGCCCTCTCCAATATTTGGATGGGGCTCTCCTTCTCAAAGGCGAGCCAGGCTTGGGTGCACTTGCATCGTAGCAGCAGCCACCTCATTACCAGATTTGCCACGAGGTCCTCACACCAATAGAAGAGAACCTTTAAGAGAGCAAGTGAGCTCTTCACAGCATTACCACAACAGCACTACCAAGCCATCACCACAATAATGGTCATAACGAGCCGCGTCCAGAGCGAGTTCTTCGAGAAGGAACAGCATCAAGAGCGCCTGATCCGCATTGCACCGCACCAGGGCCGCGGACGGGCGTCCTCGTCTTCGCCGTCCGACCAGCAGACCGGTTCGGGCTCGAACTGGGGGCTCTCGTGGACCGACGACGAGCACAACCGTTTCCTTGAAGCCATGGAGCTCTTCCCGTCGGGCCCATGGAAGGTGATCGCCAACTACGTGGGCTCCAAGACACCGCGCCAGACCATGACACACGCGCAGAAGTACCGCCAGAAGATCGCGCGGAGGAAGCGAGGGCTCAAGACGACCGTCAAGCAGCCCGAGGCCAGCGATCTCCAGGTTCAGCAGCGCCTAGCAACGACACCCGTAATGCAACCTGCTATGCCGCAGCAGCAACAATACGTGCCCATCCTGCCCTGGTCGGCGCTCACGACCCCGGACATGGTGATGCAGGAGCACCGCGAGTTCGTCCACGACGCGCCGCCGAACGCGTCACTCTTTGAAAGCGACGACGACTTTGCTGAGTTCCTGCTCGAGGACTACGAGCCACTGCTCTTCTCCGACGGCCTGGACGCCACCTTTGAGGACGAGCTGGAGATCAGTCGGATACTCGCTGAGTGCGGCTGGTGAGCCCGAGATTTACGCGCGTGAGCGAAGATATAAACGAAATTTCCGCGAATTATAAGCGATGACCGTAAGGGACGACAGAGTGCCTCGAGAGAGAGAAAATGACGGAAGTGAGATACATAATATTGATAAATGACTATAAACTCGTAAAATTTTGAGCAAAATTCAAAAAGAAGTGTGAAAAGTGGAGATAAACTCTCCCCAGCTCCAGCTCCAGCTCCAGCTCCAGCTCCAGCTCCAGC
>JAASFV010000670.1:0-17069 GCA_023334015.1 Globisporangium paddicum
CCTTGGAAGTCGCCAGGCTGCTTCGAGCCCGGCAGCAGCTGGAGTACGCTCTCTTCTTCCCGAGCCAGGCCTCGCACGACGAGCTCATCAGGCTCATCGGCCTGGCTCGAAGCACGATGGACATTGCTGTCTTTGTGCTGTCCAGTCGGGCTCTCGTCGCCGCTATCCTCGCTGCGAACGAACTCGACGTCACGGTCCGCGTCGTCTGTGATTCCCAGGAGCTTAGCAGTCAGCATTGCCTTGCTCATCTCCTCGTGGCGGCGGGTATATAAGTGCGTGCAGCGGGCAACCAACATGGCTCGCTGCACCACAAGTATACCGTGATCGACGGAACGACTCTACTAAGCGGGTCGATCAACTGATCGCTATCTGGCATGGAGCAGAACCACGAGAACTTGATAGTTCGTAAGGGTGGTCCGTTCCCGGCCCAGTTCAGCATGAACTTTGCGACTCTGTGGGCGATCTGGAGTCGACCATGGCAGCCACCAGCCACGCCGACCCCCGCGCGCCGCTTCGGATCATAGTTCCACAAGCCAGCAGCACTCACATGTCGTGTTTTCCATACCATTTGTTTGTACTATGTAGCTTTGTAACTCGAAATCAATCGATCCTCCTTTTCATCGCAAGTTCTTTGTGCTGCGCAAGAACAAGTCACGCGACAAGACCAATACGGCCGCACACGAGCTCACCCGCCGACTGTGAGTCTCGCTGCCGTGTCTGCCGTGCTCAAGACGCTCAGCTAGTCCATTTATGACTAACGGTGTGGTATGTTGTGTTGGATATGGGCAGCACGAAGCAGGAGCAGAGCTGCCGACCAGGATTTTCAAGCTTCAACGTGCCCTTCTTTTCACATCTTTAGTCAAAAGCACAGAATCGCACTTTGGCATCTCGTTAGACAATCAGATGACGGGGCGCAACGAGCGCTTTCGAACTTTGCGATGCTGGCACGTTGACTGAAGAAGAGCGCCGTGTAGGCCGCCATGGAGCTCCTGGGGGCGCAATAATGAGCTCTATACTTCGGCACATGATTGCGAAAATCCAAAAAAAAAAAAGAATATGTGAAGCCACTTTGATTTCCCGATATTTGTGAAATTTTAATCTTCTGCAGACGAACGACGAAGTGCACTGCCAGCGCGCGCGCATCACATCACGTTCACAATTTTCAGCCAATGGGAATCGCGTTCTGCAAGCCAAGGATTTTCGAAACCTCGGCGTTTAACACACCAAAATGACCACGAAGCATCAAAGCTGGCCGAGCGCTTTCTGTGAGGCCCTAGAGTATGCCATCCAGACAGCGCTACATACAGTAACACTTTTATGATGACTGGCAGAGTGCCGATTGATGTATCAGAAAAATGTGCAATCGTCACAGAGCTTGAAGAAGCCCAAATCTTTTTGGCAAAAATCGAGAAAAGTGCGAGTTTCGAAAAACACATAAATTACCCTGTTTGTCTGTTTATAAAGTTTGCAGCAGCATATTAAATACAAATATCCTTTATATCAAGCGTGCCCGTTTAGAAAGGTTTTGCTATTGTTTTGACAAAATATCCCGTTTTCTTTTTCACTCCATCACATTCGATCCTACTCACTCTTCATTTCCCCTTCATATTACGAATTAGCCCTTATAAATGGCATCTAGTTGGATAATTTGATACATTACAACAGCCTAAATAACCTTTATAGAGACCCATACCTATTATCTAGATCCGTCCTCACTTCCATATTCGGCCGACGCACATCCTCCTGGGACTTCAAGCATGATGACCCTTCGCTCCCCAGTCCCTCTCGCATGTGTGCGAGCCCCTCGAGCATCCAGCAGTTCATTCGCCAATCCGCGCTCTCACTCGCATCTCTTCATCCTCCTCCAGCTCAAGCGACATGTCTTGCTTTGACGTGGCAACGGCGGCGCCCGCCAAGGTGATGTCCAAGGAGCTCCCGGGAACGGCGACCGACACGCGCGGTGCCGTGCGCGTGTTCGCGGCCGAGGATGAGAGCACGTTCGACGCCGAGCTGACGCTCTACACGACGCTCATGGAGCGCAAGAAGCTCGACCCGAAGGGCACGGGCAAGATGTTTGGAACGCGCAAGAGAGACCCGGCCACGGGCAAGGCTGGCGACTTTGAGTGGGTGACCTTCGGCGAGTTCCTCGCGGACGTCGAGGCGCTCTCGTCCGGCCTGAGCCACGACGTCGGTGTCCAGCGCAATGCGATCGTCGGCGTCTTCAGCAAGAACTGCTACGAGTGGTCGGTCGTCGAGCACAGCTGCAACCGCATGACGTACACGCTCGTGCCGCTCTACGACACGCTCGGGCCCACGGCTGTGCCGTTCATCATGAACCACACGGAGATGGAGGTCGTGTTCTGCGCCAAGACACAGTTCCAGACGCTCATGGAGTGCATCCACGAGTGCCCGCACCTCAAGACGATCATCCAGTACGAGGACATTGACGACGCTGAGCGCGCGCTCGCCGCGGAGAAGAACATCGTGCTCAAGACCATGGCCGAGGTCATGGCCGTCGGCAAAGCGAACGTCGTGGCAGCGGACCCGCCCACAGGCCAAGACATCTCGACGATCTGCTATACGTCTGGCACGACGGGCAACCCGAAGGGCGCGATGCTCACGCACAACAACATCGCCAGCACGGTCGCGTCCTTTCACGTGACCAAGATCCTCCCCAGTGATGTACACATCTCGTACCTGCCGCTCGCGCACGTGTTTGAGCGCGTGATCCACACAGTGCTCATCGCGCACGGCTGCGCCATCGGGTTCTACCAGGGCGAGGTCACCAAGCTCATGGAGGACATCGCGACGCTCAAGCCCACGCTGTTCCTCTCTGTGCCGCGCGTGCTCAACCGCGTGTTCGACAAGATCACGCTGGGCGTCAAGGAGGCTGGCGGTGTCAAAGCGTACCTTTTCAACAAAGCGCTCGCGTCCAAGAGGCAGCGTCTGCGCACCGAAGGCAAGTACACACACAGCTTCTGGGACGCGCTCGTGTTCGACAAGCTCAAGGCGCTGCTCGGCGGCAACGTGCGCATGATGCTCAGTGGCTCGGCGCCACTGAGCTTCGAGGTCAAAGAGTTCCTCTCGATTGTCTTCAGCTGCCCGCTCGTGGAAGGCTACGGTCTTACAGAGTCCACGGCCGGCATGTCGTGCGCCACGGACACGATGATCCCGGGCAACAATGTCGGTCCGCCGCTGCGCCACATCCAGATCCGTCTCGAGGACGTGCCAGACATGAACTACACGCACGCAGACAAGCCACTGCCGCGTGGTGAGATCCTTGTGCGCGGTCCAAACGTCTTTGTCGGGTACTACAAGCAGCCGGAGATGACGGCACAGGTGCTGAGCGAAGACGGTTGGTTCCACACGGGCGACATTGGCTGCTGGAACGCCGACGGTTCGCTGCGCATCATCGACCGCAAGAAGAACATCTTCAAGCTTGCGCAGGGCGAGTATGTCGCGCCCGAGAAGATCGAGGGTATCTACATAAAGAGCTCTTTTGTATCGGAAGTGTTTGTGCATGGCGACTCGCTCGAGAGCTACGTCATCGGCTTTGTCGTGCCGGACCCGGACGTCGCTGCCAAGTGGGCTGCGCAGAAGGGCATGACCGGTGAGCAGGCCACGCTCGCGAGCCTCTGCGCCAACGACGAGTTCAAAAGCGCGATCATGGCGGACCTGGGCGAGCTCGCCAAGGCGAACAAGCTCTTCCGCTTCGAGCAGATCCAGAAGCTGCACCTGCACCCGACGCCTTTTGGCGACAGTGACCTGATCACGCCCACATTCAAACTCAAGCGCCCGCAGCTGGTCAAGTTCTTCGACAAGCAAATCAACGACATGTACCACGGCTCGCCAACGTCTTGAGCTGTATGAGAAATCCTTTGCCAGAGAAAGCAACGCAGCGAATTGAAGGCTGCGTACCATTGTTGCATGTGTCTGTGAGAGTGCTGAACAGGGCACTGTAGTCAAGTAATGTTCATCGACGATTAATCAGTACGAGTGAATAGGAATTTATGAAGCTGAAGTGGCTGGAAAGACATGAGTCACATATGGCTGAAGGCCCGCCAATTTCAATCCTGTTCACAGACGCCATCCGTCTTGTCCGTCTTGTTCGCGCACTAACAAGAGAAAACACGTACGCAACTGGTCATCGAGAGAGAGTTCTTGATATTCACGTCCGTGCTACCAGCGGCAAAGAATTCGGCTGGATCTCTTTATTCGGCACGACGCCGTTGGCGCGCATCGTGAGCCGCATGTCCAAGGATATTGACACGATCGACGAGAGTATCCCAGAGACCTAGAAAGGCTTCCTCAGCACGTGCGTGAGTGATGCTGAGCGCACCGATTTTTCCTAACAACATGTACTCTCGCATCTCCGAGGTAGTGCTGAAGTAGGCGCTGCAGGAGAGCGACTGCGAGAACGAGTTGCTCTTAGAGCAGCGCGTCGAGGCGCAGACGCAGAATCTTGTGCACGGCAAAGAGAACAACATGGAGAGGGCTCAGCAAAGCGCGCGGCGCTGCGGATGTTCACCGAGAAGTATCAGCAGCAAAGCACTAGAACCTGGCGTTGTCAGCCTCGTCCGTGTCGCCTCACGACATCATCCCGAGGGTGAACGCAGATCGACCAGATACACGTACTTGAAGCCATCGTACCAGCGCACATGCTCGAATTCTTGAAGTTCAATCCCGTCGAGAAGAGCGTGCGCACGCCAAGGAATCAGGCGATAAATTCTTGCCTTGCTGCTGAACAATTGAATACCACAGGCACTGTACAGAGGTTGCGATGGCTCGAATACCAGAGCATTGTGTGTGGAGGAGTGGCTCCAATTGTCAGCCGTCAGAGGACCACCTCCTCGGTTATTCCCATGTTCTGTATGTATCCTCTCTCCGTGCCAGCTACGAGAAATCTCCCCAACCAAAGTCCGCCGTGCTCGCAGCAGGAGTTGTGGCATTGCCACCAACAATCGCCACTGGCGCTGCACTGAACTCGAACGGGTTGCTTTCGGTTTGCTGCACACACTCCGAGTGACGCATCTCCTGCTTGGAGGAAGGCGAGGCAGTGCCTCCAAAGTCGCCCCAGACAGCGGCTGAGGTTGTCGCGTTGCTCGACGTCGGTGAAAATTGGACGCCCACGTACGTTGGGTGCGCTACTGCCTTACATGAGGAGGCGTCGAGTCCTGGAGCTGCGCTGCTTGTGATACTGCTGCTGCCATTCGCGAATCCATCCACCGATTTTAAAGTCGCCTGTGGTTGATGTTGAGGCACTGGTGGTGGCTGTGCCTGGTTGGCTCTCAGTTTTGCCGCATTTACTTGCTGAAGCAAAGCCTCTTTGCGCTGGTATAGCTTATCTGCCTGGTGCTGGAGCGCCGTGAGCTCCTGTGTGAGACTCGCGATCTCTTGAAACGGGTCGTCACGCTGTTGTCCATCCACATTGTTGCTGCTATTGCTGGGCTCGGAGGTCACGCTGAGCATCTGCGCCGCGATCTCGAGACTCTGGATCTCCTGCTTGGTCGTCTGTGCGTGGCTCTTGAGCAAATTGCTAAAGTCGTCGAGCGCATCGAGCGCGCGCGCGGTCGCGGGCACAAAGAACCCGAGCTTCTCGACGTTCTCTGCGATCAGGTGCAGACAGCCGTGCAGACTCTGGAGTGCAATACTCTCGGACTGGTCCACTTTCGCCAGCACGCTCGCCTCCAGTCGCTTGTTGTGGATCTATCAAATAATAAAACAAATCTCGTTTACTCATCTCCAACGCAGCCACATATCGTACAATAGAAACATGAAAACCAACCTCTTTCTCGAGCAACTGGCGGAGCGACTTTGCATCCTGGAGCTTCTCAATCTCGCCAGTGAGAGGTTGGATGGGGGCAGTAGTGTGCATGCTAGCGGGGCTGCTGGTGATGCCAAAGCCCATGCTTCCCTGCAGTATGTCGTCTTTGTCGGGCGACGGCATACTGCTGATCTCATTGGAGGCTATGGGGATGCTCATCGACGTCTGTGGAGTCAAGTTTAGAGTCGGGAACAGGTACTTTGGGAAGGTCGGCGGCAGCTTGGCGAGGCTGCGCTTGGTAATACACACAATGAAGTGCATGCCCGTGATGAACTCGGTCTCGCACATCGCCTGGGCGTCCGCCTGCAGCTGCAGCGACTTGATAAGCTCGTACATCTCGCTGATCTCCTACAGAGTAGCAATACATACGCAGCCCATTGAAGTAAGGTTAGATAATGAATGTGTGGTGAACAAAACGATCAAATCAGTCATGCCATAGACAACAACGGACCTGCTCGGAGAGCGCCGACTTGCCGTAGAACGCGAGCACGACGTCACGCGGGAGCAGGCCGCTCTGCTGTTCGTCGAGCGTAGTGAAGAAATTCTGGTAGCGCTTTGTCTCGATCTCGAGCATCGTGTAGAGCTTCCGGTCGAGCTCCACCTCTTGAAAAGCGGGCGGCGCCGACATGAAGTCGCCAAAGTCCATCGTGTTTGAGAGGGCGGGCGGGCGTGAGATAGAAGCACAGCTGCGGAGAGAAGAGGACGAGGAGAAGAGATCTGGACTGGTGTCCGTGGTGCTGCTGCTCGTGAAGATGTTGTCGGCGGGCAGCACGTGAGGCACTCTCTGCTGCTTTGTCCCGTTCCGGCTCGCTCTTTTGCAAACGAGAGAACGCAATTGAAGTCAGAAATGGTGTGTTTTTAACGTGGACCACACTATCTACCCGTTCTACTGTGAGGCCTCTGATTCGCTATAATGATGACAAACGTGATCTGATTGGATAAAAATCGACGCCACCTCTGATTTTCAATTTTTGAAACCTCCATTTTTGATGCGCGCCAAAAAAAGCGACAACCAGACAAGCGCGCATGAGCAACATGAGCGCTGCGTCCGTTATCCTGCGAAACAGCCGAGCGCCCATGACGGCGTCGCCCGTTGCAGTCAACCTGTACGACAGCTCGGAGCGCGCGTACGCGGCCAAGATGAGCCAGTTCGCGTCGCAGCCGCTGGCGCGTAGCAAGCGCAGGCGCTCGAGCGTCGGCAGCAACAGCAGCAATCAGCAGCACCAGCAGCAGGCTTGCAGCAGTACCCGCGGCACCACTGCCGGCCCGATACCAGCACCAAGGCAGAATGGTATCACAGCCTCAGCTGCCAAGCCTCATGTACAAGGTGCAAAGCCTGCAATGACTGCGAAAGTGAGCAAGCCTGCCCCACGACAAGAGCTGCATGGGGAGAAAGGCAGTAGGAGATCGGCCAGCGTGGGCGTCGGAGCGGTCGGGTTCCAATTGCGCTATGCATCCAGCTCGGCTGGCAGCTTCCATGCTGCGAACCTGCTGCAGTACTCGACCGCGACGTGCTGGCAGAGCTTCTCGCGCGTGAAGGAGACGATCGTTCTCGCGCTGTGAGTTGCTATGGCATTGACTTTGGTATGGAGCTGTATTGATGGTTGCTAAATTAGTATGACGTCGGTGCTGGATGGTGTTTGCAGAGACTCAAAGACGCTGCTGTCGGAGATTCGCATTCTCAACAAGGTCAGTGACCTCTTTCGCCTGCTTCGCCTGACTAGGGCTAACGTTATGGTATGATGCGTGTGATTAGAACGCATGTGCTGTGGATGTGAGCATTGCGATGGAGGACCGCCCGCGCTCGTATGTGAATGGTACGCATGGCACTTCAGTATGCCACTCTGTGTCTGCATCCAGACTTGCTCATTCGAAACAACCTGCTCTCCTCTATATATATGTCTGTAGTCAAGCGCATGCAGACCATGCCGCACTCGCGCGAAGTGGGCATCAAGATCGGATTCATCCCGTGCCGATTCATCAGGTAAACATCTGATTCGAACAATGTGTGCTATCGTTGTGAGCTTGGATTAATGGTCTTCTGTTATACTGCAGACTGGAGTTCATTCGCCACAACCACGCGTCGATCGCAGTCCATGGGTGCGTTAATTGACTCATCATTCTTGCCAGAAACTTCAGCTCTGCTCACTCGCCTTGTTGTACCGCTATAGAGTGCTACCCCTTGGCGTGCCGTGCGATGAGATCGAAGATGGCTCGGGGCCGTCGCTGTGCAACCTGCTGAGCCACGCCACGGAGGTTCGCACCTTAAAGCAAAACATACCTGCCTGCATGAAGTGAGAGGAGGGAGTTCTAATAGTGTGCTGATGTTTTAGAACCTGCTCTTCGGGTCATCGCTCCGCGCCAGTCAGCCATACATGGACTGCTTGAGCGAGCACCGCTCCGGGTACGTTCGCTCTTCACTTCGTGTTCCAGTCGTTCACGGATGCGCTATCCGAATATCTCTTTGTTTGACGTCATCATCATTTTCATCTCGCTCCTCGCAGATCGCCGGAATGGATGCTGCAGCAAAGGACCCACCTGCTGGATGAGCGGATCGCTCGCCTCGAAGCCGCGCTGTTTGCGTGAGAGAGGGACCATGAGAGAGAGAGAGAGACACGTCAAAGGCACAACACAAGAGAGACTGCAATAGACAAGGATCGTAGTGTCAGCCATACGATGCAAATCCAACACTCGGTCGTGACCAGATCTGAAAATGCTGTCTGGTGAAAGAACGTTTACATTTATTCAGGGTATACAAGCAAGTCGCAGGCATACAGAGCCACGTACCAAGCAGTCCAGAGCTGAACTCGAAAGCGAGGGCGGAAAGCGAGAAGGCTCGTTCGAAATCTCCTGCCTCTACTTTGCCCGAGTGACTCCTGTCGGCCATCTGTCTGAGCTTACTTGAGCTGGGCGTACATCTCGTTGATCTGCGATTGGAAGAACTCCTTGAGCTGCGGACGCTTGAGCTTGAACGTGGGCGTGATGAGGCCGTTGTCCATGCCGAACGGGTCTGGGTGGAAGTGCACCTTCTTGACGAACTCAAAGCCGCGCAGCTGCGCCTCCTTGCCGACACGGTTCATGTCGGAGTAGACTGCCTTCTGGAACTCGGCGTTGTTCGCGAGCTTGGCACTCGTCGAGTCCGCCGGCGAGAGGCCGTGGCTCTTGCCCCAGGCCTCGGCAATCTCCGGGTCAGGCACCACAATACCAACGAGCGTGCTCTGGTACGAGTCACCATACACGAAGATCTGCGCGATGAACTGGCTCTTGAGGTACACGCCCTCAATCTTCTCCGCAGCCACGTACTCGCCCTGCGACAGCTTGAAGATGTTCTTCTTGCGATCGATGAGGCTCAGCGTGCCGTCGGCATTCCAGCAACCAATGTCGCCCGTATGGAACCAGCCGTCCTTGTCGATCGCCTCAGCCGTCTTCTCCGGCTCCTTGTAGTAGCCGGCAAACACGTTCGGGCCGCGGAAGAGCACCTCGCCGCGCGGACGAGGCTTGTCGTTCGACGTGTAGTTCATCTCCGGCACGTCTTCCAGGCGAACCTCAGCGCTCAGGATCGGTGGGCCGACGTGAGAACCCAGCGGCATGTCACCGGACGCCAGGGCGAGCGCCGCAGAGGTCTCACTCAGGCCGTAGCCTTCCACGATGTCGCAGCACATGACGATCTTCATAAAGTCCTTGACGTCCGCTGAGAGCGGCGCCGAGCCCGAGAGGATGATGCGCACGCGGCCGCCGAGCACCATGCGGATCTTGGAGAACACGAGCGCGTCCCAGAACGCGTGGGTCTTGTGTCCGTCAGCGAGCCCAGCCTTCTTCGAGGCAAACGCCTGGTCGAACAGGATCTTCTTGAGGCCGCCGGCGGCGGACACGCCCTGAATAATCTTGTCGTACACGCGGTTAAAGAGGCGCGGCACCGAGATGAAGAGCGTGGGCGCGAGCGTCGCCATGTCGTCCATGAGGTACAGCACGTCACCTTGGTAGAAGCCGGTCGCGGCGCCGTTGCGAATGACTGAGCCGATTACGCAGCGCTCAAACACGTGCGGCAGCGGCAGGTACGACAGGTGCACATCTGTAGGCGCGACTGAGAGACGCTCTTCGCCCTGCGCGGCCACGATCGCGAGGTTGCGGTGCAGGAGCACGACACCCTTCGGGTTGCCGGTCGTGCCGGACGTGTAGCAGATCGTCGAGACGTCCTCTGGGGTGGGCGGGTCAGCCGGGAGCGGGCGGCTGCGGCCCAACGCCTCGATCTCACCCAGACTCTTGAGCACGAGGTTCTTTCCCGCAGCGATGCGGCGCTGCTCGTCGGTCACGTCCTCGAACTGGATCAGGAACTGCAGCTTCGGGCATTCGTCCTTGCACGCAATGATGGTGTTGAACTGGTCCACGCCGGCGAAGAGCACGGTCGCCTCCGTGTGGTTGAGGATGTACGGCACGGCGTCAGGCCCGAGCGTGTCGTAGAGCGGCACGAGTACGTACGCCATGCGGTCGGTCGCGTGCATGGTGAGACACCACTCCATGCGGTTCTTGCTGAAGATCCCGACGTGGTCCTGGCGCTTGAGGCCGCAGGCGGCGGTCATGCCCGAGGCGATGGCCTCGAAGCGGGTCTTGACCTCGGCGTACGTGATCCACTCGTATGCTCCCGCCTTGCCGTTCTCGATCTTGCGCGTGCCGTAGCACGGTCGCGTGCCGTTGTCGCGGTTGAAGCCCATGAGGAACGCGTGGTAGAGCGTCTGCTCCTCCATCACGAGGTTCTTGATCTCATCCGTCACGTAGATCGGCCCCTGGTGCGCGTTGCGCGAGTTGGGGACCTCCTTGGAGTACCGCACGCCGCGGTAGCTCTCAAAGTCGATCTCGCTCATGGGCACATTGCTCTGTCCGGCGCCCATGGTCAGTAGGTTGGCGTCGTCGAGCAGGCGTGGGGGGAATTCAGGACTGCGCTTTTTGGCTCGCGTTCTCTAATGTTGACTCGAATGCTGTTGAAGAACCCGCCCCCTCGGATTCGTTTCGTGATGGAGGTTGCGCGAAAGAACCGTTTACGCAGTCAGCGGTGTCGCGCGAAGGTTGCGCGATGGACGTTGAAGATGAACTATGCTCATTTATGGAATTGCACAAATTCGGGTGCTGAGTTGATGTAGTTTAAGAGAGATGCATGGCTACCTATGGTAGCGTGCACCTCTAAAATAGGCTGTTCTTTTTCTTAATTTACGTAAACAGACATGGATTGCGAATCCGGCCCATGTGGCGTGTTGCTCAAAAAGAAAGTGATCCGACCATAGTAAACTCAAGTCCAGACGAGGGGCCATTGCTGACTTTTGCAAAATCTGGACCTCACTCTGCAACACGACTTGAAGCAGGTAAGATGGTCGCAGTGCTCGCCGCCACGGGCGCCGTGGCGATCAGCTATGTGGTCTGGAGGGCGCTCGCGGGCGTCTACGGCTGGACGCACGCGCACCACGCTCTGCCACAGCTCTCGGACAAGGTCGCGCTCACGAGCGCGTCGACAGCCTCGTCGACCGACATGCTGCGCCCGTTCTTCACGACCACGCACGACTTTGCGCTCTACGTGCGCAAGTGGCTCCCGCGCCACGACGTCGCCGTGCGCGGCGTCGTCTTCCTCGTGCATGGCATCGGCGAGCACGGCGGGCGCTACGACCACATCGCGCGCATCCTGGCGCGCGCGGGCTTCGCGGTCTTCATGGTGGACCACCAGGGCCACGGGCTCAGCGACGGCGAGCGCATGTTTGCGCAGAAGTTCGTGCACTTTGCCGAGGACTACCTCGAGTTCGTCGACCACGTCATCAACGGCCCTAGCAAGGGCAGCGTGAACGCAAGCGTGATCGACCCGACGCTCGACGCTCACGCGGACGTGCAGTGGAACAAGCTACCCAAGTTTGTGTTTGGCCACTCGATGGGCGGCGTCGTGACGCTGCAGATCGCCGAGCTCTCGCACGCGCGCGGCGTACACTGGGATGGCGTCGTGCTGTCGGCGCCCGCGATCTATTGCTCGCCACTGGGCAAGCACCCGTGGTTCCTCTCGCTCGTGGCCAAGCTCTCGACGTGGATGCCCAAGAACACGCTCCCGCCCATCGGCTTTGAAGTACTGGGCAACGACCCGGTCGTCGCGACCCGCTGGCTGCGCGATCCACTGCGCCCCGCCCATGGCGCGACGATCCGCCTGGTCGCGGGGCTCATCACGACAGGACGACGCTACGCGCAGGAAGAGACCGAGTTCACGAGCAAGCACTTCGACTTGCCGCTGTACCTGCTGCACGGCGAGCACGACGCGATTTGCTTCGTGAAGGGCAGCCTGCGGTTCTACAACAAGTGCGCCGCGAAAGACAAGACCCTCAACGTCATCCCGACGCCGCTGCACGAGACGCTCAACATCGAAGGCTACGACGCGATCATGAAGGACATTATCGCGTGGATGGACAAGCACCTCACCAAGTAAAAAAACACACGAGCCGCCGTTGTGTGAGCTTGTCTGGACTGGCTCACACAAGAAGGTAATTATGCGTCCTCTATTGTTTGTGTGGAACCCGTTACGCTGTCGTGAAGTGCAGTCTGACTCGGCGGCGGCATTCCCAAGGTTGACCGCTGGTGATTCTGACTTCGGCATTGCGCCAATTGCTCCTTTGCTGTAGGCAGATAATCGTCGTCGAATAATTCACATAACCCGCTATTGCGATCCTTTCTGAGAGTATATATATGAGTCACAAGTTAACACCGTTCGCTTCATGTTAGACCCGTCCAGTTCGCCTCAAGATCGAGTACAAGAGAGGTGGCGCACCGTGCGGATGGGAGCGTGGTTGTGGGGTTCGTTGCTGCTGTCGAGAGCTTTGCCAACGCTTTTCGCTGCGCCTCGATCACCGCCTTGGAGGTGCGCCGACTTCCATGCACGAGTGCAAGACTGGACACCCGTGGACTGCCGCCACTGCTGCTGCTTGGCGGATTCGCGCAGCGAGCTGTGTCGGTCGACAAATGACCTTTCACGCCACACCGAGGACACCGGAGGTTCGACATCCGCATGAGCTGCCACGTTCTGCCGTGAACAAGACACATTGTGGTAAGTGCAAAGTTGAGGTTTGCTAATCCTGTGGAACTTTGCACATCTTTACATGCTGATGTGAGCGTTAGGGTACGCGGAGCCGCATTCCATGCGCTGCTGGCGCCAGTCCTCGCGCTCGAGCGAGATCTTCTTGAGCTTCTGAAGCGTAGCGAAAACTGCTTTGTTGGCTCCGGCGGTCGCGTTCATCATGTTGCTCTCGTAGTAGCGCCGGTCGATCGCTAGAGTCTGTACGTCGGTCGAAGCTTTGATGTCGAAGCTCGCGATCCACTTGGCTTTCACGAACGGAAGCTCGCCCGCGATGTCCCCCGGCCCAATAAGCGCTAACTCGATGTTCACCTTCTTTTCAGGCACTTTCTTGGAGCGCGCGAGCAGCATGCGCTGCTGGAGCGGGTCGTTCATGCTCGAAAGCGCGTAGTTGAGTCGCTCGATGACTTCCCCTGACGTGATCACAAAAAGCCACTTTGCGTCGGACCCTGCGCGGTACAAGTACTCCTATGCATTGTCCAGCAAGTGTCAAGCGTCAATCGACTGGATCCAAGTCAAAGGCATGTGGGAGTATACAGCCTTACGTTACTGATAAAGTTCATGGATCTCATTGCGCTCACGAGCCGCATTTTCTCTGTTATAGTGGAGGCACAAGTGAAAGACCGTCAGCAAAGCCCGTATACGAACTGACAAACTCAATCGCCGAAGAGCTCTCGATAAGATGCTCACCGTGCTTGTCCCAGCCCTGGAAGAGGTACATCTGGTCGAGGATTTCGGCGTGGTTGTAGTGCGAGGCTTCCATTGACGCCGTGCGGACGAGGCGGGTGTAGTCGGCTCGCTCCAGGCAAATGAGCTCGCAGCTCTCAGTGTACTGTGAGGCAATGATGGTGGCATTGCGCTTCGCGGTTGGATTTAGGAGCACGACCTCGCCAAACATTGCGCCAGGTCCGAGGTTCGCGACCATATCGCCATAGTCTTTGACGCTTGGGAGCAGCGCACCATCTATCGACGAAGTCCCGCGAGAACTCCGCGCAGGTTTGTTTGCATCTTCTCTGTCTGACAGTGGCAATGCGTTGAGCTCACTCTCTTTCTTGATGTACACATCGACGATGCCATTGATGACGATGTAACACCGGTCGCCGCTGTCTCCCTGTCGGATCAACAGGCCCTGGCTCATGACCTTTATGAGCCGCATCTGGCGGCATATTTCGCGACGAATGTACTCTGGTGCGGACCCAAATATGTTGTTGCTGTACTGTCGAATCGGTCACAAATCACAGTGTAACATTGTCAATCCAACAGGAGAATTCGCTTACCAATGACAAGTCGAAGCAGCGATTTGGTGATGACTCGACTGACCTGTTTGCAGTTCTGCAGCATCCAGTCGTAGACAATGTCGAGGCTCATCTCGTTGCGCGCGCTCGGATCGTTCGCTAGAATCGCCTTGACGGCGCTTAGCCGCTGCTGCTGCTCGGGCGTCTTCTGCAAAAACTTGACCAAGTGCAGTGGGATTTCCAGCTTCACCTGGTTGGCGATGGCGAAGTTCCGTGTCGACAAGCGACCCATGGACTTTGGGAACCCGAGGGTCATCTTGGAGGACTTTCGTCGAATCAAGCCCGGCGACGGCGATGTGGTGGTGATAGTGCTTGAGGTTGCATGTTCTTTGCCGTCGTCCAGTTCATCTCGAGTCCCACTGACGCGTTTGCTTGATTTGCGTCTGCTCAGCGAAGGAAGCAGCATTGGCCCAGCTGAAGTTTTTGGCGCTGCGATGACTGGCAGCACGGACGTGAACATCACGAACTCTCAATGACGACCTACGTTCTGTGTGTCGGTCGCTTTGCTATCTCTGGCTAGGCACTGACAAGACGGACGAGATGGTCGGCGTTTGTGAACAGGCGAACCTTCAGCTTTCCTATTCTTAGGCGAGTCGTATATTTTCAACCACTTTGACTTCATCGATCTAATTGTCGATGAACATGAACATCGAGAAAGACGCGTAGGAAATCATAGGACTCTATGGATTGAGGCTCAGCCAGCCAACCAGTCGGGAGACAAACAACATCATCGACAGCAGCACGGCGATATGCAGACTGGTAGCCAACGTTATATCAACTTCGCTCCTCCAGATGGAGCTCCTCGATGGTTGCCTTCTCGCATTGCTTGTTTGTGTCTACTGATCGTGTCGTCTGCGTTTGGCAGGGGTCTTGCATGCATCTATTCTGTGATCACCTCGTTTAGTATGTAGCGTCTCGTGCAGCGAATGATAGTGATCTTGATCGCTCTCCTTGGCGGCTTGCTGGGACGGCTGTGAAGAATCACTTGGTGTTGTCCCGCTGCAAGCTTGGTGAACATCTCAGTCAAGTGGTTAACTTACTGCGCCATGCAATCATATTGCCTGTTGACTGTTTTCCTCCACATGACTTGACCAGGACCCGCACACACATTGCCGACTCCAAGGTCCGCATTGCTGAGGATGCTTGGACTACCATTACTGCTGCTACCACCACTGTTGGAACCACAATCACTGGAGTTGGGACTTCAGTTGCTGTGGTGCCTGAGCTTTATATGCTGGATTCTGAATACTTGCAGGACTAGCGAAGATAGTCTGAGCTCAACGCTGGAGTATTGGTCCAAGCTGCTGAAGATTTCTTTTCTGGACTTGTTGGCGCATCATTGGCTGGAGTAGCTGGGGCACTTGCAATACTTGTGGCAACCGGAGGTCTTGTCAACGACATTGAGCTCGAAGCTGAAGCGCTTGTAGTAGCACTTGGAGTTTGAAGCGATTTCTGAAGTTCAAAATCCAGGTGTCAGACGCTTTAAACGGTTTTCCACTTGGGGTATCTGGTGCCTGAGTCTGGGCTCTTGACATCAATTTTTTTTAAAGTCTATCTCAGTTAATAACGACCCTGAGATTTGGCAATTGTATGGAATGATTTTCAAGTGAAGGCAGCTGGCCATCTATTGAGCCAAAGTCCTCACTAGATGGGTCATTTGATTGGTTAAAAAGAGGGCTTTTCGGGGCACAATTTCGCGCTTTGAAAAGATTAGTCTGTGCTAAGAACGATCGCGCCAAAGCCGACAAGCATGAGCAGGCAGTCGGCGTTGAAGACGCGCCGCCGCAAATTCCGCCGACTGACGAAGGCCGTCGCAGATGATCGTTGACACACGTGCCTACTTCGATAAGGAATCAACTGAGCAGAAGCGGCTACTGTTGACGCAGCCTATGAAACGAACGGCCAAGTGTCTCTGAAAACCTGGTCAAGAAAGCATGCAAAGTAGCCGAGTCGGGAGACGCATTGCCAAGTGATGACGAGCCCGAGACGCGCGAGCGGCATTGTGCAGTCCTAGAAACGCTCTTCCCCACCATCCGAGCCACCATGCTCGCCATGTTTCGCACCAAGGAGCCCGTTTCTCTCGATTCTCTCCTCGCCAAACTTTAGGAGCTGTATGTGACCAGATCTAGCAGATGGGTCTGGAGTCGAGCGACCCTGCACTGCGTTTTGACAGCGGAGCTGTCATTTCGCTCTGATAAACGGCTGTCGCACTACCAAAGTATGAAAAAGAAGCAGTCTGTGGCGCTCCAAAGGCTGCACTACATTATAGCGGTTCGACGCTGTCGTGAAAAAGGACTGAAGGTTTTCTACCAGGACGAGACCTGAGTGACGAAGAATATGACGTCCGAGAAATGATGGATGGACAAAGTTGACGAAGGTGCTGTCACTGCTCCATCAGGAGTTGGCATGTGCTCTATTGTATGCCGCGTGGGGAGTGAAGACGGATTTGGCAACGGCGCGGGTCTCATCTACCGCGACAAGCACGCTCTTCAAGGGTTAGACTATCACAGTGAAATGAATTCGAGCATCTTCCTCGATTGGCTAGAAAAACAAGTGTTCCCTGCTATCCCTGTAATGGGCTAACCTATCCCATTACATGGAGTTTGATGTGGACCACATCAACTCCGGTGTGCAGCCATGGGTAACATATACCGGTTGAGTACCGGCTGAATACCAGTAATACTGCGGATACCCAAGCGCACAGGTGACGTCATTGGGTGATGTTTCAATGCATTCCTGCAGAGTGAATGTGGGATTCTGGAGTAATCACCACAGCGCAATCATCTGCGGAATGATGATTCCTGCACTTTGGGAACTTGATTGGTGACGCGGGCGACGTGTCTTTCCAGGTGAA
>JAASFV010000671.1:0-17036 GCA_023334015.1 Globisporangium paddicum
CAGTGAGAGCTGCTGGTGCTGGCATTGATGCTGAGGGTCTTCTACTGGAGCCGCGTTCGCTGGAGCTGCTGGTGCCGCTGGACGTAACTCGTTGCTCTTGGCCCCTCGAGTAGAGACCTGCTGCGCTGCTGCAGCTCTTGCACGTCGCTGTAGAAGCTGATTGAGGCCGCTCACTTCCACCATCCTCGTCCTATGCTAGGCGTATTTGCCTCGTAGCTCTAGGAGGTGGTCGCGTGTGTAGTGCGAAGAGCTCTCTCCCATTTGGCAACATGTACTTTCGCATCGCTTTCAAGATTTTGAAATCTCACGTCAGACGAGAAAGGACGACGCAGCTCTTCGTGTCCTGGGCTATGAGAAGCACATAGAGTTAATTGTGAGACTCCACCCCAGTACGAGTGGACCCATCTGCAATTCGTAGCTGACGCACCATAGTTGTTTTCTCCAGGTGGTGTCACCCATGTTGTCCGCTGTTCGCCTGCAAGCACCACCACAAAGAACATGAGGCCTCATCATCGTCACAACCCCCATTGTCGCTCCGAGTAGCTTGACGCAACAACACGCTTGTCGTTCTATCCACAAAACAGCACAATATTGGATCTTTGTACACCTCGCCACCTCATCGGTTCACTATCTGCCGTCATCCACATTTGAGTTTGGTTGTCTACAGCCAACCAAACTTCGAATACCCCTGTCTGTCTGGCTGTCTACGACAGCTGCGCGATCTCGTCTCGCAGCGCCTGCTCGCTGCTGAGCTTCTGCAGCTGGTCGTCGTTCAAAGTGTCGCCACCCACGCGCTTCTCCTTGATCGCGTCGATCTGCTTGAGCTTCTTCATCAGAGCCTTCACCTTCTTCTGCTTCTCCTCGGCCGTGAGCTCCGCCACGGGCGCCGCAATCACCACAGCAGCAGCAGCAGCTGGCTCACCCGCAACAAGGTTGACTTTGGCGAGCACCTCCTGGACGGCCTTCTGGGCCTCGGCGGCCTCGATGGCCTTCTTCTTGCGCACGCTCTTGCTCGCCTTCTTTGGGATCGCAGCCGCCGCCGAGGCCGCAGACATGCCCGGGATCGCCTTGGGCGCTGAGCCCGGCACGGCAGACGCGGCAGCCATGCGCGGCGCAATGTACTTGTTGCGGTCGAGCTTCTTGGATCCCGTCTCCTCCGAGCGCATCATAGCCGCAAGCGCACCGGTCGAGTTTGGTGGGCGGTAGGCCTGCGGTTTGGGAGGTGCTGGTGGCGCGGCGGCCGCACCGCTCGAGCCGAAGCCAGCGTCGCCCGCGGCGTCCTTGCGACGAGGAGACTGCGGACGGTTCGGGTAGTAGCCTGGTAGTGCCGGGCGGAACTTCATGTCGTAGAGCTCAGCACGGTCCTCCTGGTAGATAGGACCCGTGCCATCGTAGCGGAAGACCTTGAAGCCGTTGTCCACACGCAGGCGCGGGAACGTCGTGGCCGTGAAGAAGTAGCGACTGTCGGGCGACCACGCGAAGCACGTGGCCGAGTTCGAGTTGCTCGAGCCCATCTTCTTGAGCTTGTTGCGCTCCCAGAAGTCCATGTCGCCGCGCAGATTGCCAAAGCCGGCGATGCAGAGGAAGCGCCCATGTGGACTCCAGCTCACGTGGTTGCGCGGCGCGGCGCCGAACTCGAAGATCGGAATGGCCTTGGCGTCGTACAGCGTCGCGTTGCAGGGCATCGAGCCGGCGAGCACGACGAAGCCGCGGCCTGTCGGGTCCCATTGAACATCGTGGATCTGGCCCTCCTTCGTGAGCGGCACAATACAGTCGTAGGCGCCGTCGCTCTGCAGGAAGAAGAGCTTAGACTCGCCATAGTACGACTTGCCCGTCGTGTCCACGTCCGTGCGCGTCTCGACGATGAGCGAGCTGCCCGTGGGCGACCACTTCATCACGACCTCCTGCGCCTTGTAGAAGCTCTTCTGGGCCACGACGGTCTCGAGACCCGGGAACTGGAACACCTTGACGCTCGCGGGCTTGCCCTTCTTCTCCGGCACGAACGCCGCGATCTTGTACGGCGCGCTGCCCGGCGCAACGCTGAAGCTCGCCGTGTTCTATAGGATTGCATGGCACAAGTTAGTTGCACAACAGAGTTGCACACGTAACAGTAATAGCAACCAACGTACCGGCAGGTTAATATTGCCGATGGTCCCGGTGCTGAGGTTTTGTCCGCTGTAGAGAACGACACCGTTGGCGCTCTGGCGCGCGCAGATGGTCTCGTCCGCAGACCACTGGATCGACGGCCAGGCCTGCAATCAATACACAAATCACATAAGAGGTTAACACTATCCGACAATACTTATAGAGTTGTAGAGCAAGAGAGAGACGTACGTCTCGGGAGTAGGACTTTTGGTTGAAGCGCGCGACTTCGGCGCCCGACACGGCGTCCCAGACGATGAGGTTGCCCAGCTCCGAGTCCTTCTGCGGCCGCTGCCACGAGAGCAGGTGGCTGCCCAGAGGCGACCAGGCGATCGCATGGATGCCCGGGTTGGCCACTTCAAGCACCACGGCCGAGCTGTTCCAGACAAACACAGAGTCGTACAAGACTATAAGCCATCTACACAGACAAAGATACCGTCACAACAACAGCAAACGTACCTCTCCGTGTCGCGCACGACGAAGCCCGTCTGCGTGTTCACGAGCACGAGCTTGGATCCATCGGCGTTGAACTCCATCATGTCCGCGGCGGGCGCACCGATGGCGGTGTCGGCCTCGATCGCGCCGCTCTCCCTGCTGGAGGACGGCAGCCCCCAGAGCGCCTCGACGCCCGTCTTGCCGCGCAAGAAGAGCTTGGTGCGAAGCAGCTCTGCCACTGACTCTTTCACTGCGCACATATACAGTAGGAAGCGCGTGCACACATAGAGCTTGTTAGTGCGCTAGCGCCGTGTGAGCCACGTGGGCAGCGTATACATAGAGCGCGAGCGTACCTGTTGCTGCCATTTTGCTGAGTTTGGCTGCTTTGAAATGAGCTTTTCAGCCACAGAAAGACCAAACTAAAACAATATACTTTCTTTTCTTAAATAGTGTTTTGTAGAATTGTTTCAGTAACCAAAACATAATTCCCGTAAAAAGTTACTTGTAAGGGCCCTGTTTCATGTCGTAAATAATTATTGACATATGTCAAGTTTCAAAAGCGTATGTTGCCCTAGATAAGTGACTTGATTTTACTATGATTTGTCTGAGTGTCTATTTTAGACAAGAGGTCGGAAAAAGCATTGTAAAACCAAGTCAGTCGTCTGAAGCAACTTAAACTAAGCGCAGCCTTAACGCAACTTTCCAGAAATAAATAAGTTTGTACCATAATTGTAATAAATGGCACGACAAAATACTTTTTTGTATTTGTCGCGCCATTTTCAATTCAAAGGACATCAATATGGGCGACGTGCATGGCGGACTGCTCAAGTGTGTGCTGCAGCTGGCGGCCTGCAGCGACAAGGTGCGCGAGCGCAGCCTCTTAACAACTTGCTCTTTGACGCGTGTGACCATGGGCGTGTGTGCTAACCGCAGGCGTTTTCAAATAGCTGCGGACGACTGATGTGCTGCTGGGCAAGTTCGTCTCGGGCATGCAACGCGACCTGCCGCTCGGAGAGCTCCCAACGCTGGTACAGTGCATGACTATCGTGTGTATGTGCGTATATAACATATCATATGCAAGCTGATCACTATGTGTGCGTGTAGAAAGCAACGCTGGCGGTTGTGCCTGTGAATCCCGACACCGAGAGAGGCTCGAAGGAACACCTCTTCGAAGATGCGTTTGAACGAGGCAAGCGCGATTAACTATCCCCCTAATACTGATACTCAGCAATACAGTGTATTGACTGTGCGTTGCTGTTGTTGTTGTGTTCGCTCGTGATGCAGGGACAGAGGCTGCGGAGCGCCTGGAAGTGACGAAAGCCCGGCTCGAAAAGGAGCTCCGTCGTCGCTCCGACAACGTGCGTTTTCGTCTTTTCAAATATGCGTGCTACAGCTGTGCTGTTGACTACAGTGTAAAACTGAGTGGCAATATCTATATGTATGTATGCTTGTGGATACCAACAGTTCCGGGACATCGTGTCGAGTCGCAACACGGACATCCAGGAGGAGTACGAGCGCATGCTCAAGGAGCTCGAGGACCAGACCGAGAGTCTGTCAAAGGTAACAAAACATACACACAAACATCATCAAAGGCCTTTTGGGGATGCTTGAGTCCAATCTGATTTGTTGTTTTGGGATGTGTGAAATAATAGGAAATCGCCGCCGAGAAAAGCAAAAAGAGAGCGGCGAGCAAGCGCCGCAGGGAGCAGAAGTCCGACGCCGCGGAGCGCAGGAAGAAGAGCCGCGGAGGCCAAGCTGAGAGCGAGCGACGGGCGATCATGGTGCGTGAGACATAGACTTCCAGCTTACTATCGAGAGAACGGTATATGTCTTAGCGCTAACACTGCGATATTTAACAAAACAGCACGAGCTGGAGGAGCACACACAGGAGATCCGCGATCTCCAGAGCGAGTTTGCGCTACTGGAAGAGCAGCTCGAGAGAGAAAAAGACGACGAGCGGGCGAACGAAATGCAGAGCGAGCAGGATCGCGAGGCCATCGCAGAGGAGCGCTTGAGCAACGAGATCGCCGAGCTGCGCCAAGAAGTCGTGCTGCTCCAGGAGACCAAGCAATCGATTGCCGACACTGAGCAGGTTGGTGACTTTTCTGATGGCATCACTGTTTGCTACCGTTGAGCTTTGACCAACTGAATTGTTGTTTGCTTACTCAGACGAGCTCCCTCAAAGCACAATACGAAGACGAGCTGCTCGTCGTGGACGAAGAGATCGCACACGTGCGTTGCTGTTCACTATTTCTCTGTTTGTCTGTTTTGTTTTCCGCCATTCACTGTTCTCATCAACTTTGTGTCGATATGTAAACAGATGAAGAGCGTGCGAGAAGACACGGTGACGCAGCTGAGCTCGAACGGTGTGCGTCTCCACTCGCTGCTGCGAACTCTGGCGCCGTCGCCCAGTATCGGCACTCTGATGACGCGATTGCACCAGCAGCTCTCCCAGGAAGGCTCTCCTTCGTCAGCAGCCGACGGGGGCAGAGCTCTTCGCAAGACCGTTGAGCTACAGGCTTTTCTCAATGTAAGTTGTGTTCATGTCGTGTATATTAGCTTAGCTCTTCTTCATTTACCCAAGTGACTGGTCTCCGTTCACTGCAACTAACTAGGAAGGTCTTGTGTTCGCTGTTTTTCTTCAAACATGCAGAGCTGTCCGAGCGTCGAGGAAGGGAAGCAAGCGATCGAGGAGATGAAGAAACTGCAGCTCATCTACTGCTACGATTCCAGCGGCATCGTCGCGCTCGCAGACTGAATCAGCTCTGCGCTTTTCTCACTCCCACACGCGCATCATGGAGCGAACGTGAAGAAACGTAATGTTGCTTGTTTTCCCACTTTCTCCTAGTTGTTGCGTGTGTGAGCTGGCTCATAGCTCAAGTTTTAATCCTTGTACTTCATGTCGGCCTCGCTGAAGCCGATGGTCGGGAACTGGCGCACGAACTCCGTGACCTTGCTCTTGAGCGCGTCGACCTGCGCGGCCGCCTGCGCGTCCGTCAAGACGAACTCCTTGAAGTCCGCGACCTTCTTGGCGCCCTTGGCGACCGCCTGGTCGTTGAGCGCCGCCGTGAGCTGCACACCCTCGTCGATGAAGCGTGCGACCTGCACAAAGTCCTCCTCCGTGAAGCCGCGCGTGGTGAGCGCCGGCGCGCCGAGGCGGATGCCACCCGGCACGAATGCGCTCTTGTCAGTCGGGACCGTGTTCTTGTTCACGACAATATTGGCGTTCTCGAGCAGGAACTCACAGCGCGCGCCGTCGACGCCGCGCGACTTCTTGACGTTCACGAGCGCCAGGTGGTTGTCCGTGCCGTTCGAGATGATGTCGTAGCCGAGGTCCATGAGCTCGGCCACGAGCGCCTTGGCGTTCTTGAGCACCTGCGTCTGGTACGCCACGTAGCTCGGGCTCTTGGCCTGCTGAAGCGCGGTCGCGAGCGCCGAGATCGTGTGGTTGTGCGGGCCGCCCTGGAGCCCCGGGAAGACCGCGAAGTCGATCTTCTGCTGCAGGTCATAGTGGGTCTCCACGCCCTTCTTGTCCGTGCTCTTGAGCCCCTTGCGGAAGAAGATCATGGCGCCGCGCGGTCCACGCAGTGACTTGTGCGTCGTCGTGGTCACCACGTCGGCGTACTCGAAAGGCGACGGCACGACGCCGCCGGCCACGAGCCCACTGATGTGGGCCATGTCGGCGAGGAGGATCGCGTTGTTCTTGTCGCAGATCTCGCGCATGCGCTTGTAGTCGATGTTGCGCGAGTAGGCGCTCGTGCCGGCCACGATAAGCTTGGGGCGGAAGAGCGCCGCGGTCTCGTCGAGCTTGTCGTAGTCGATGATACCCGTGGCCTCGTCCAGGCGGTACGGCATGCTCTCGAAGAAGATGGACGTGGCTGAGATCTTCTTGTTACCGAGCTGGTAGCCGTGCGAGAGGTGGCCGCCGTGCGGCAGGTCGAGCGCCATGATACGGTCGTGCGGCTGCAGCAGTGCTGTGTAGACCTGGAAGTTGGCGGGCGAGCCCGAGAGCGACTGCACGTTGACGCCCCACTGCGCCGGGTCGAGCTTGTAGACCTCGAGCGCGCGGTCGCGGCAGAGGTTTTCAGCCTCGTCGATGAACTTGTTGCCGCCGTAGTAACGCGCGCCCGGGTACCCCTCCGAGTACTTGTTGGACATGACCGAGCCGAGCGCGTCGAGCACGGCCGTGGACGTGAAGTTCTCGGACGCAATGAGGCTCAGCGAGTTGCGCTGGCGCTGCTTCTCCTTCTCCATAATGTCGAAGAGCTGCGGGTCCGTCTGTTCGAGGCGCTGGTTGAGCGCCGCGGCCCACTACGTCGCCATCACATACACACACACGCATCGAGAAGAGTTAGTACTGTGCGACATCCAGAAAAGAGCTCTTCGCAGACGCACCTGCTTGCTTTCAGTGGTGATCGAGCGGCGCAGCGGCTGCGCGCGCAGGGCGCTACGCATGGCGACGGAGAACATGACGAGAGGCGGGCGAGCGGAGTGGCGTTTGGTTGGTGCGCTGCGGATCGGCGAGTGAGAGGAGGGAGCGCGTGCGTGACGCGTTGAAGTTCTGCTGGTCCCAGCCACTCGCAGCGTTTCCTTTGATAAGACGTATCGCTTTTCGAACGAATATCTATGCGTAGTATAAAGTATGTTTAATCTTTGTTTTTATGTGTAGAGCATATTATAAAGGGTTTATAGAAAACTGACAGGGAAGGGAAGGCAAGCAGAAGATCAAGATCCGCCGTGTGAGGTTTGATTGGAAGACTTGGCGTTATGATGCGTATTTGGTCACGCTACGACAGGGATGTGGCCATGACACGAGCATGCGTAATGGATAGGGTACTAGTGCACGTATGGACATGATACAAAGCACTTTATTCGCTACCTCCCTTTGCTGCGCGTGATCTCCCAGACGTCGATGCGCTCGGACGCGAAGTGCGGATGCAGCGCACTCGCGGCCACACGCTGCTTGTCCAATCGTTTCTTCTCGAGCTCGCGGAAGAGCAGTCGGTCGGAAATGGCGCTGCGCTTCTGATGCGCCATGAGGATTGTCGTCTCTGTCATGTGGGAGTTCCGCAGCAGCGTGTCGAACGTGGCCACGAGCGGCGCGATGAGCTCCTCGACCCACACGACGTCGGACGCCAGCACAAAGTCGAACGAGCCCAGGTCTGTTGGCGGATCGAACCAGTCGAGCACCTGCGTGTGCACTGCGCACTTGATGCTGTTGGTAATAGTGGCGGCTGCAGCGTTGCGCATGGTGGCTTGAGCATTGCGTGCCAGGTTGTCCATCGTGTACGCGAGGTCGGTCAGGACCACCTCGCGAGCGCCGAGCAGCGCCGCCGAGAGCCCGACGAGGCCCGTACCTGACCCGAGCTCGATGATCCGCGCGCCGCGGAGGTCCTTCATGCGTGCGTGCTCGAGGTACTTTGCGAGCACGACCGATCCGTCCCATGTCGTGAGGCCCGTGCCCTGGCCAGAGTTCCCAATCTCGCCGACAGACACTGGGATGCCCTGGATCGTGAACTCGGTCGAGTCAAAGATCTTGGACGGCAATGCTAGGCAGCTCTGTTGTGTTGCGCCAGTGCGACGGAGGATTACGTTCACGCGCGAGCGCCTCTGGGCGAGCTGTGTGAGCGACTGCAGTGGCAGGAACTGGTCCTTGCGGTTGTCGTAGATCTCCACGTCGATCTCCATCTGGTGGGCATCCTCATCGTGTCCAGCTGCGGCTTGTGTCATCGAGTCGACGAGCTTGGACAGCAGCAGCGTTTGGAACTGCGCAATGCTGGTCGGTGCTTCCGTCTTGATGGTCATCGGCGGCAGTGCGACAGCGCCTGCGTTCTGCACCTCGATTCGCAGTGTCAGCAGTCGCTGCGACTCAGCGCCAAAAGCCACATTGTCGGTGTTGCTCATGACGTCGGCAGCGTATGTAGGCGAGCAGAGCGCCGCGAGAACGAGCAGGAGAGCACACAAGCTTGCAGCAGTAGTAGTGCGAGAGACGCGACGTCTGTCGGTAGGCATCAAGCTGCGAGCGCTCGGGAACGACGAGCTTACGCAGCACTTTGAAGATCAGCATGTGGACTGCGTGGCACAAATCACATAGTCTTGTACAGTCACCCCCTTTATAAGGGTACATTTGGGCCACGTTTCTGCTGTTGCCCTTATGACACCGACGTCCGCGCTCCGTTTGATGCAATGCGGTGTGGGAGCTGCAAGAGGCCTGTTGCGGCCATGCGACGGTGATCACCTCTACCCTCTGCGCTCCATTGAAGACCCAGAATGGATGCAAAAACGACAGCAAGGTGCAGCAAAAATAGACGCTCAGACAGCAAACACAAGTCACACTCGTGCGCTCGCTCACTTCTCAAGGCGACTGGAAGAGAAAGCACGAGAGAGCGCGTGCATGCGAGAGAGAGCGCGATGAATAACCTCTTCAGCCGCAACAAGACCTTCCGCCCCAAGAAGAACCACAACCACGGCACGAAGCGCTACGATCTCCACAAGCACGCGCAGGCGACGCTCGGAAAGTAAGCCATGCAAAGGACGATATGACTTGTTTTCACTATGGTACTAACGTTGTGTGGTGGTTGTATATTTGCTGCTGTGTAGTGGCGACATGAGGAACGCCGTGGCGGTGCCCGAAGGCGAGGACCCGAACGAGTGGCTCGCAGTTCACAGTAAGTCGTCATGTTGCTTGTCTTCCTGCCTTGTGACAGTGTTGCATGAGGCCTTAAACTGTTGACTGTCTACCTGCTAGCCGTGGACTTTTTCAACGAGATCAGCATTATCTACGGCACGATCATTGAGTTCTGCTCGGCTGAGTGCTGTCCGACCATGAGCGCTGGACCAAAGTACGTAACGCAGGCGTATATTACAGTAGACACAGCCTTTCTAACTGTGTGCTACCTGGACAGATTCGAGTACTTGTGGAAAGACAATCTCAAGTACAAGACGCCCGTGAAGCTCGCTGCACCCGAGTACATCGACATGCTCATGGCCTGGGCCGAAGACCTGCTGAACGACGACTCACTCTTCCCGACGCGCGAGGGCGGGACGTACCCGCGCGGCTTCGTGGCGCTCGTGAAAAACATATTCCGCCGCCTCTTCCGCGTCTACGCACACGTGTACTACTCGCACTTTGACAAAATCGTGAGCCTGGGCGCCGAGGCGCATCTCAACTCGTGCTTCAAGCATTTCATGGCGTTCGTGACGGAGTTCGACCTCGTGGACAAGCGCGAGCAGGAGCCGCTCAAGGACCTCATCAAGAACCTCATCGGGTAAATTATTCGCTTCTCCGTCATTCAAGATAAACTCACGACGCACGTTGCTTCGTAGGAGCGGCAACCAAATTTCTACAATGATAACTCGACCAAATGAATTCGAGTAATCCATAACGGAGGTGTGTGGTGTCGAAGCTCAGGTGAGGAAGTCTAGGGGCGCTTCACGCGGTTGCTGCTTCTGCGTTGGTGTCTGTTGCTTCTGCGCTGGTGCCTGGTACACTGGGTCGAACGGATCAAAGATGGCAAAGTCCGCACTGGTGGTGGGCAACTGCGTATGCTTTGGCGACGAGTGGACCGAGATCTCCGAGAAGTCGAGCAGGTTTACTTCTTCTTGCTGTTGCTGGACAGCAAGCGGTGCTGGTGGCAGGGGTGGCGGCTGGAACTCGAGCTGGTTGCTGCTGAACGTGTAGGCCAGCGACGAAGACGCCCGTGCGTCCATGTGTTTGTGCAACGGTGAGACGGTCGGCTTAAGGTCCTGGGACGGAATCTGCTCGATGATCGTCGAGCCATTGCGCGACATGATGGGCTTCTCCCATTGGGTCTCGCTCGTGTCGTGGTTGCGGAAGTACGCCGAGCCTTTTGAGCGCGAAAAGACGGGGAACCAGCCGGGCTGCAGCACAAAGTCCGTCTCGCTCATGTCCTTCCACGGGCTGCCGTCAATCGCAAAGTCGTACCGCTTGCCGTCGTCTTGAAGCGCCACAGTGAGCACGAGCTCGTGCTGGTTCGCGAGCGTGTATTCGTACTCCCACGTGTCCTGCTCAATGTCGTCGTGCTTGACGCGCGTGAGCTCGCGGCAGTCAAGCACCACAACGAACTCGCCCTGCTCCAGGTCCCAGAGCTCGAGCTTGTGGATCGTGCCGAGCACGCCGAACGCAAACACCCACGAGCGACCTGTCCCTGGCTGCTGGTTGATGTGCTGTAGATCAAACTCTTCGTCCGACACGCGGCGCGCAAATTTGTCACTGCTCCAGACCGGATCCGTCATCTTCCGCTTGACGGTGCCAGCAAACACGCGCTCGGGGAGGTCCTCCCACGCGTGGCCGTCCACGTGCAGCTGGTAGATGCCAGTGAGGCTGTGCTGGTCCACGACAGTCGCCTTGACGTCCTTGATGACGACCGTGAAGCGCGGCGCGTGGTCGTCCACGCGGAACTCGTGCTTCCAGTCGCCCGGGCAGTACTGGTCCGAGTTAAAGAGCCGTCGGCCATCGAGACGCAGCCGCTTCTTGGCCGAGATGCGTGAGTGGTCAAGCGTGACCGTGTGCACCGTGTCGGCGCCGGCGATCACGAAGCGCCAGGACACGCTCTTCTTGGACATGGGCACGCGCGCGCCAATATTCTCCACCTCGCGGCTCACGCGGAGCACTGTCGTAGGCGCCGCCTGTTGCTGCTGGTACTGGTTGTCGTGGTGACCGAGGCCCGAGGTTGTCGACGTGTCCATCATGGCGTTCGCTGGCGGAAGGTACGTGCCATTGCCATAGCTGCTGCTGTTGTCGTAGCCGCCCGCCTGTCGCTGCTGCGCGGGGGCGAGCACGTGCGGGAGTGGCTGGCGCAGCTGCAGGTTGGAGAAGAGGTCGTCGGCCGGCGACGGCGGCAGTGTCGGCGCTGAGAGCGCCATCGGAGCTCCTCGTAAACGTCTGCTTTTCTTTTTCTGAGCTATTCTTCGCCTTTTAATGAAATTTCACTAACGGACCAATGAAAACAGTGAATTTCAGAGAAACTCTCCCATGCTACCAGCTCAGACAGAGTGAGGTGGCGCTGTCTATTAGCGGCGGCTCCTTATGCTTACAACGAAGTGGCTGGCGGCGGCGTGAAGTTCTGCATCGCAAGGCGGTAGGCCTCAAAGTCGAACTGGTCCGGCTCATGGTTGAACTTGTGCACCCACGCGAAGAGCTGCTCGTCCGAGTAGCTCGCGAGGAGCTGGTCGAGCAGCACCTGCGACTCGCGCTTGTCGAGCATGTTGGCCACATCTGCGCGCAGCAGGCCGACGTTCTTGCCCGCCACCATGTCGTCGTAGAGCGAGACCGTGAGACACGGCGGCGCGAGGCCCGGGTTCTCTTTGAACGCCTCGAGGTACGTGACGAGGAAGCACGTGTCCTGGAACTGACAGAGCATGTTGAAGAAGCCGTCCTTGCGGTACACGGGGAAGATGAAGAACGGCGACGCGGCCGCGCGCTGCACGAAGCGCGTGTAGTCATTGCCCGAGAGCGCGGCCGCGAGCGCGTCGCTCTTGTCCACGTGAAAGTCGGTCCAGATCTGGCGGATTTGCTCGGGGCTCTCGTTCTCGAGCAGCTCGAGCTTCACAATCTGCTGCAGCGAGCGCGGCGCCGGATACGAGAAGCCGCCGGACGTGACCTTCTGCTCGCCCGAGGAGAACCAGCAGCGGCGCTGCGTCGTCGTCGACGCGCTGCGACGCACCAGCTGCGCAACGCGGCTCGAGATCATCATCGTAGCCTTTCAATTCCGTTTTGGCGTAAATAAACGTTTTTTTCAACAACAAAAAACATGTTCGGGGTTTTCGCCTGTTTGGCGAAAAAAAATCGTGACCTTGGCCGATTCGGCGTTTTTGTATCGGGTTTCTCTGTTGTCGGTCAAAGTCTCTGTTTAAGAGGGGTTTTTTCGAACACTTTTAAGCTGTGAGTTTGACCGAAGCATATAAACTCCAGTATAAATTGGTCAAGCTCACGATCGGTTTTTTTATTTTCAAACAGAAAATGTTCGTGGATAAAGTTAGCGAGTTAAAAAATAAAATTAGAGAGTTTTGACGGGAAAAATGTACATTTTTCAAAAATCTAAACTTCACAAAGTCTTGGTGACGACGATTGTAGCTCTCTGCGTGCGTGCAAGCGTCCGCTGCTGTCACCTTCGGCCGCTCCTTGTTAAATAATTCGCTGGCAGCGTGCTCAGGACTGCGCCGTTGGTGCTGTCGTCGTCGACTGGAGCTCAGCGAGCAGCTTGCGCGGCTGATCATGCACGTCCGCTGCTGCCTTCACAGGCGCCAGAGGTGGGCACTTGGACAGCGGCGAGGCTCCAGTGGCCGCTGACGACCCGTCTTTGGCTGGCGGCGGCGAGCGCACGGGGGAGATCGACACGCAGGGCGCGTTCGTGGTCGCGGCGCGGTTCTCGACGGGAATCAGGTCGGCCACGGACTGCGGACTCGTCGTGTTGGTGGAGAAGAGCAGGTCCATGCTGCCGACCAGGTCGCTCGTCACGCGGTTCGTGAGCGACGGCATCGTGACTGGCGTTCCGTGAATGCTCTGCGTGATGGTCGCAACGGAAGACTCGGTGACGAGTCCGCTGGTGGAGCTGGCAACTGCCAACGAAGGATCGACGCCCGCCTGGTGGATGATCAGGTGGTCCACGTACTCGCGAATGTACTGCTGCATGTAGATGCGCACCTTCTCCTGCTGCTCGTGGAGCACGATCTGCGGGTGCACTGGGGCGTTACTGGCGTCGAAGCGAAGCAATCTCGTGGTGCTCGGAGGCGGCGAGTCCACACTAACTTCCTCATTTAAAGGTGATGAAGATGGTGGTGGCGTCTCGGTCTTGCTGCGCTTCACAGCCGAGTCGTCGTCGGAAGACACGGGACTCGTGGACTCGGTGTACTTGCGCTTGGGCGTGCCGTTGGAGCTGCAGTCCGACTGTGAGTCGCTGCCGTCGTCGAACGAGTCGCTGTCGCACGACTGGGACGTCTTGAGCCCGTCGATCACCTCTTCGCACTGCAGGTCGATGGACGACGGTGCCTCGGCCTTGATCTCCACTTCGCCATCCTCGAGACTCCCGTCGATTTGGCTCAAAGTTTCCTGCTTCACCTGAAACACCAGCTCGCCCTCGATGAGCTCGCTCTGCTGTTCGATCTCCGAGGGCGACCTGTTGCGCCAACGGAACACGGGCTTGCGCGAGTTCGAGAGCTGGAGTTTCTCAATGAGCCCCACGCTTACGAGCACGTTCGCCACGTCATAAAGTCGTCGGATCTTGGCTGTTGGTGAAACAGAGAGACATATAGTTTGGTCAGCACTGAGTCAAAGCAGAGCAGATTGAGAGCAAGCTAGCGTACTTTTCAGCAGTCGGTCCTCTTCGTTCTCGCTTTCCTCCATCTGGATCAGTTGCTTCGCCGCTTGGTCCAATGGGATGATGCAGTTTTCCTGCAAGTTTGAGAACTCCATCAGTTAGTATGTGCGGTTCGTTGTACTAACAATATAGATAGACATCCGTGCCATACCTTGCGCAAAAACAACTGGACGAACATCTGGCTAAGCTTGGAGAGCGATTTCCCTCGTCGGCGATCTGTCATACAAGCAACAATAGTGAAGAGCCGTTAGGTTAGCATTCGATAAGCCTGCATACCAGGCACAACTATATGAAGGCGCACCTTTGAAGTTGTAGTCGTAGCTGCACGGGCCAAGCGAGCCTTCCTTCTGGAGCTCCGAGTAGCGGCTCTTCATGGCCGTGATAGACACGGGGAGGGCGCCGAGGCCGTGCCAGTTGTACAAGTTTTTGCTCTTGCGGCTCACGAGGTGAATGCTCTCGAGGATGTTGACAATGTCGTAGATGCGGCGGCGCTCGACGCCGAGCTCCGCCGCGGCGCGGTCGAGACAGATCTCCGCCATGTGGTTGCTGCGGTACAACTTTAAGAAGCTGGACAGATCATACAGAGAGAGAGCGATGGAACAAATACTGGTCAGATACATGAATCAAACATCACAGCTCAAGTAGAGCAGACGTACTTTTCGCAGAGGAGCCCAAGCGACTTCTCCTTGCGGTTGTACTCGCGGAAGGGGAAGTAGCGCACGTCGTCGCCCACCATCTTCCAGTCGCCGCCTTCACCCTGGCCGTCTACTTTAAGTGGAGCTTCTGGCGACTGTTCTGTGTCGGCTTTTGGTTCGCTGCCTTCTGTCTTGCCGGCTTTACTACTGGTTTGCTGTCCTGCGCTTTTGGAGCTTTCCTGCTTTGTCATCTTCTTCGTGGCGCTTGTAGTGGCGGTCGTGCCGCCAGTAGCAGAGGACGAGACTGTGTCCAGCTTCCTCGGCGCCTTGCGAACGTAGCGGCGCTTGGCTTTTCCATTCGCTACAACACTCTCAGAACGGACCTTCTTCGACTGCACAGCAACAAGAGACAAATGAGGACCCGTGAGCAACGATGACAAGCGGTGATCTCAGCTTGATTTCTTGCAATCATACCTTGCCGGCGCCGCTCGTTTCGGACGAGGTGAAGAGATGCATCATCGCAGCCGCAGCTTCTGTTCGGTTCGGACTCGGCTGGTGGATCGATCGCTCTCCCACCTGCAATCGCCCAATGGAAAGCAACCATCAAGCGTCAGTCCCCCAGTACGCTCTGCATCACCCTGCACATCACATAGCAGGCAACGCACCCTGATCGCTGCGGGCGTTCCTAATCCGTCGGTGCCTGCTGCTGCGTTCGCGCGCGGCTTTTGTCGGATCGGGCTCATCAGTGCACTCCGCTCCATCCTTCTCGGTATGTACACTGCGCTGGGCTGAGCTATGAGGTCAATTGGATGAGCGCCTGCCTGTTGCAACGCGGATGATACACTCGTATTGCTTGAGGGCTCCGATACGGAGGAACTGAGTTCTGCTGGCTGATCTTGAGACTGTGAGGAGCTCACAACTGGAAAAAAAGCGCGCGCTTGCTTTTGAAAAAAAATCGCGGGAAAACAAAAAAACACATTTGAAAATGTTTCCGCCAATCAGCGCGCAGCATTCCTTCCCGCCAAAAAAAAAAGAATACGGTACATCACAGCTCAGCTGCACAATGTTGCGCGAAGGTCGCTCGATTGCTGTGGCGACGACACGAGCAGTCCATCAAAGAGCTCGAAAGAACTGAAAATGCTGCACACGCTGCTCAACAAGCTGCCGCTCAGCCAGGGCGGCAAGGTCTTCTTCGGCACGGCGCTCTGCCTGGGGATCTGCGCCATCCCGCTCACCAAGAGTGCGTGCGTTATGTTGCTGTTCTTGTTGTCTGTATGCTCTCGCCTGTGCGCCACGAGCCCCATGCGCGTATCCATGCGCTCGCTTGCTTTGCAACTGCTAACGCTAACACTAACGCCTCTGCTGTTGCGCTCGATAACAGAGACCAAGGCGGGTCACGATCTCTTCTCGTCCGAGAAGCCGCAGGACGTTTACCAGGCCGAGATCCAGCGCCGCCGCGACCAGCTCGACGAGTCCGACATCGCCAAGTAAAAGAAGCGCATGATTCAAGAGCAAGAGATCCAATACAGAACATGAACATGAACAACATGGCGTATGTATCCCGACATGTATTGAATGACTAGCTAACCTCACGTGCCATGCCTGGAATGTGCTAGAAAGCTACAACAATATCAGTACCGCATCTGCGAATACGATACCTGGAACTGCTCGTTCTCAAGAATATACTACTCGCAAACTGCCACAAAGTCCCTACTCGTCCACCGTCAGGCTTCAGCAGCTCGTCGAGGAGAGGAGAGATGTATTCATGCGCTACGCCGCTTTCACCAGTCGCGCCATGTGCACCTCTGATCTAGAGGCTCTATAGGCTCATGCCGCCGCACCAGACAAAGGTAGAACGCTGTCGTCAACGCCAGGCTGATGAGCCATGTGAGTCGTGAAGCTTCAGCTTCTAGAGCTCCGACTGGCTGCTCCGAAGGATGTTGAGTGTGGATTTGGACGCATTGTGTGAATGCAATGCAGTCCCGGTGCCGGTACACCACCGTACGAGTGATGCATGACCTGAAGTTGAAACCTCTGTACTTGTTGTAGCAGTGTGGAAGAGCTCTTCAGTGACGCTTGGGATGCTCTCAGCAGAAGTAGGGAGCTGAGTGTTGACGTTGTTGACGCGAACAGCAGCAGCTTCAACTCAACTTAGGTGGCCCGAAATTACAAAATACCCCCTGGACTCAACTCTGGCGGCTCAAAATTACACAAATACCCCCATATTTCAACTGAAGTGGCCCAAAATTACGAAAATACCCCAAGGCGGGCCTTCAATACCTTTTCAACTCACAATCCAAAAAGCGCTCCAGAGCACAAGCCGTCCACGAAGAGCTCACTTACGATGGCGACGGAAGGGATCGTCGTGCGCCGCTACAAGCAGGGGAAGCACATATACGTGGCCGAGATGTGCCGTCCGCGCGTCAAAAACGCGTTCAACGACGCGCTCTACCAGCAGCTCATCGAGGCGATCAACGAGTACGAG
>JAASFV010000672.1:0-17027 GCA_023334015.1 Globisporangium paddicum
CGTCGACACGGACGACTCGGTGCGCTTCCCGTGTCTTCGGTCGCGTGCATGGCGCGGCGAGTCCTTGAGCTCCAGCGGCAGCATCGGGTCGTCGAATACCACTGGCTTGTCGCCCCAGAGTGCGCCCTCGTCGCCGCTCGGAGATGTCCAGTCAAATACGTAAAGGATACCCTATGGAAACATGTAATATTTAGCCTGTATAGCTTGAATTATTTATTATACCCTCCAGGTAATCTCTGATGTTATTTACCCTACACAACTTTGATCCTCAAGCGACGCGATTGAGCTTCACACACAGCAATTTCACATGCAACGATGAGTTCGAGCGATGCTGCAGGCTCACTGTCTGCACCTCTTGGCGACGGTGGCGATCCGCGCACAGCGGCAGTGCTCCGGAGCCGCGGCGTCCCCAGGGCAATGGGCACCGTGCGCCTTGGGGGCTCCGGCAGACCTTTCCCAGTCACTTCTTCCGGTCTCCAGCCATGGCGGCGTGACGCAAACAATCGTGGCACAGACAGCGGAATGGTGCACGCGACCGCTGGCTCAGCATACGCAGGTTGGGTGCATATCTCTTTCTGTCTTTGTGTGTTTGTGCTGACAGATTATATTGTTTTTGTGACTGCAGATCCACCGCGACACTTGTCGATAGAGGTACAGCCGGTCATCAACGGTAGAAAAGGCATTGATACAGCAACATTCTAACACTAACAAACGCAATCGGCACTTTGTGCTGCGTGATCACTCCATGTTAGCGCCACCCAAGCAGTCCTTTCGGACGCAAGATCGAGCGCACGCAGGTTCGTAGGGATGTCTATCATATGCTGCTCTCCTAACGTGATCATCTCATCTAAAGCCCGTGATATCTCGCTGTTATTATTTTGCGTTGCGCAGAAGCTCGTTCTGGTGCCCGACACAGCTGAGAGCGAGCGCTTCCAGGTCCGCAAGAGCATCATCAAGTCGCTCCCGCACAAGCGCAAGCTCCAGAGCGAAAACGCGCAAAGTAACTCCGCCGAGTTAGAGCAGAAATTAGATCGTCCAGCCAATTTGGACACATTGGAGAAGGCGATCAGGCCCCCGTCTCCACCAGTTTCTAGGAGCCAAAACCTGGACACTGTGGGCATAGAGGCTCTGCCACGAGTTGAGCAATCACGACCGGGAGCTCGAGTGTCAAAGGTGGGGAAACAAGCTCGTCACCAGCGTCCACCAACCATTGACACCAGCTACGACCAGTCTCGAAGCTCTCCAGTTGCTATGCAGGCGGTCACTACCATCCCAGCTGACCTGCAGATCTTCACACAGAGAGTTGAAGAGAGTGTTAATACCAGGCTGACGAGCAAGGCCTTCCACACGGCGTTCCATATGCAAGCGACGAGACAGAGCCGTCAAAGAGACGACAAAGCGACCGCCAACCATGTCGATATGAACTCAGGCGGCTATAGCAAGACAGCCTGGCGTCAAGTGGACGAGTCCATCGAGCACATCTACAAAGACCCATCGACGGACTTTGTGCAGCTCAAGCTGCTGGTGCACAAGAGCGGCCAGGGCAGCAAACGCCAGATGGTGCTCGAGCGAGAACGCGTTTTAGCTGCGGCCTCGGAGCTTCGGGAGCGTCAGATGAAGGAGCAGGCGTACGTTGAGGCTTTACAGCGCAAGAAGAGCCATGTGGAGAAGCTCTCCGATGCGATTCGAGCCAGGAACCGGAAATTGGTGGTCGCAAAGAGCGAGCCGATTTACGACATTATCGAAAGAGTTGCAGCAGCGAAGCTAGATAACCAGACAGAGGTTGAGTCAAAGCGAAAACCACCAGTGCCGCGCCAGCGTGGCCGTCGCAAGGCGCAGCTTCAGACCAGGAACAGTCAACTAAAAGCCACGACTGATGCTATTACAGCAAAGCTAAACCAGCGAACCACACCAGCTCCCATTGGCTCTATTTCTAACGTGACTGTGAGAGTCAGATCGAAGCCCGAGGGCCAACCATTGCAGCCTGGGTCAGTGTCCAGCTCAATTCTACTGGGAGATTCGGGTGAGTTTGTCATGAGGGACGTGCGGCAGTCCATCGGCGAGGAGAGCCAGGAGCTCAGCGGACAAACGAATCCACCTTTAGATCCACTACAAGGTGAGATGACGCCTACAGTATTACCACTTGAGCTGAGCTCTGCAGCTGAGCAGAGGCCACCTCCGCTCCAAAAGCGACCACGAGCGACTCGTAGAACTCCCCAGGCTACTAGAAGCAAGGCTCACGAAGAAGAAGAACAGATTCCTGTGGTGTCAAAGGAGAAATCCGAGAGACGCGAGCTCGCGAGGGAATTTATCGAGCTGCAAAAGCAGAGTCGACACCTCCGCAGTGTGCAGGAGAAGCAAAAGCTTGAGCTGGACAAACAGAGGCGAAGGCTGCAGCTTGAGGTATACTGCGGTTTGCTCATATTGGAAACTAGTGGCTTGGTATCTGACAATGTTGGTGTTCTGTGTTTTTCGATAGAAACTGGAACAGGAGCGAATCGAGAGTCTACGGCGTTCCAAGAAGAAGAGCTTCAAGCGCAGTCGCGTGTCTGCTAAGACGGAGAGCAGCGAGCACAATTCTTCTCGCCAGCCAGGGTTTCGCAGACTCTGCGAGCGTGACAAGAATATCAAAGGGTTCCCAGTTAGTGGTGATGACTCAGATGCCGGCGAACTCCGTGAAATTGGTGAAGACCACGATAGCGAATTCTTCGAATCCGACCAGGAAAACCAGCACAACAGCAGGAACCGGCCCTTTGAGAGAGATTTTGACGGCTTTGGTGGCCACGATGCGTCCGTGTTGATCGGGTTTTCGCCAGCAGACGACAAGTGCTCGCCAGTGGCAGCAGAAACACCAGCAAAAAAACTGGACGTGCGACTGCAACGCTTGCTGGAGCTCGAGGAGAAAACGTTGCGGCTCTCAAGGCTCGTGATTGGCATGAAAGCGAGGAGGATACCGCTGCCTTCTGCTACATCAGCTCAATATCATGTGGCCAAAGAGGAAAAAGCGAGTGAGGACGACTTGCGCTTCGCAACACCGAGGCAAGATGAGGTTTTGAGCGACGATGGCTACGGAGATCGAGTTGCCAAGTCGCTTCAAGGCAGTGATGACGCATCATCGAGTGTCCATGAGCACGATAACAGATCTGGTGGTGACGAAAGTGAGGCCGAGAGCTCATTTCGAGAGGAAAATGCCAATTTCCCCAGTGATGAACACTGCCAGAGCTTACTCAGCCAGGATGTAGACCATGAAGAAGGCAATGACGAGACTCAGCTCGCGACCGAGATCCTGTACAACACGAGTCTACACCCCGCAGAAGAGGTTCGACTAGCCACTAGTGCGTCGATCGATATTGAATCAGCAGCTGCTGCCCAGCTGAGTTACTGTGGCGAGTCGCACGAGTTTGATCCTCGCACGATCGGAGTGTACAACATCAAGGTCGAATGGCTCGTAGGAAAACAACACAGCGATGACGACGAGGCTGACGACCATGCCTCTGTATCTTCACGTCACTCTTCAGCTTCGTCTTCACAGGCTTCATCGCGGTCAGAAGGGCATCGGAATCAACTTCTGTCCAGCTCTCACGCCTCGCTGGGCTCAGAGCATTCGGGTGATCCGTTCGAAGTGTCCTGTCATTCCTACATGCAGCAGCGCCAGCTAATAAACCAAGAAGCTGAGGTTCGTGACAAAGAATTCAACCACGAAGCCTCATCGAGCCATTCGAGCCTGCACATCTACCGAGCCGAGCTTGCTTCAGTACGTAATCGTGAGCGCGCTAGTGAGGCGAACGAGGCATTCTTGAGGCTCGTTCGAGAAGCCGATGACTCGCTCAGCGTCATCAATAGCACGGCGAAGAAGATCTGGCTCCAGCAACAGCATAAACTCCAAGCCCAGGCCGACAAAAAACGTCAACGAGAGCTCGAAGAACTGATAGAGGAGCAGGAACGAAAAGATCACCAGCTAAAGGTCGTCATGGACTCCTTGACGGCAAGGCACGTCTTGGAATCGGATGGTGAGAGTGATCATAGCAGAGACAGCGGACACGAGAGTCCCGGTTCGCCTCATGAGCTGCCCTTCTGCCGCCTGGAAGACATCATGCAACAGATCGAAGACGATAAATCCCAAGAGAGAGAAGCAGCGTTCGCTACAGCAACTGTTCTCAAGTCAGATCTCCAACCCAAGCCAGCCTCGCTCTTCTGGAATGACATGCTCGCGAGCTCCGAGCCTCTCGCTCGAAATATGAAGACCAACACTGTGATCGACCGCTCTGAGCTACTCAAACAACAGACTCAACGCCAAGACGAGACTGAAGACGCGGTTTTCTTGCAGAGCTACCAGGACGAACTCAAGCGGGTCTACTCGCCTAAGACGCTCTCGAGGCTACTACTGGCCGAGGTGGAGTATAACGAGGCGATCCATGAGGCCCACCTGCAGCTTTCCATAATGGAGCACGCTCAAGTCGTCGAGCAGGCCCAGGAAGAGACTATGAATGTCGCGACGGCGTTTAAAGAGGAGATGGAAAGCAACTTCACGAACCACCAACTCGCACTCGAGCACGCGGTCTTGTCGAAGCAGTTTGATGGCGATCTACACGACGTGATGCAGGAGCTTGAGGTGATCCAGCAGACCCAGGCTCAGGAGATTGAGGCTACAGCTGCGAGTGTGCAAGCTGAGCTGAGGCTGGCAAATTTGAGGGAAGTGACAGTCCAGACTGAGGAGTTAAAGCGTACGGACGTGGCTACGAACGCCAAGCTGTACGCCGAGTCCGGGACAACTACGAGTCCGCTAGTGTGTGACGCTGCGGTCCAATATGAGTCACAAGAGAGTCCAGTGGTGGTAGATCACCAGAACTCATTGGTTAACCAGCAACTGAAACAGGTGCAGGCTCTGCTCGGTGGCGAATCTGCTAATGGCGACGCGTACAGTGAAGCGGAATACAAGGAAGAAAATTTCGAGCGCGAGAGTCAATCCGTGATAATCATCGATGGTATCAAGGAAGCGCTCAAGAGACAAGCTGCAACAGCTTCACCTGGATCAGTGAACAGTGAGATCTCTGAGGATGAAGACGAGCTTGGAGAGAGCACTGTCGGTTCGAATCAAGATAGTGTCGCGGAAAGTGTATCAGAGGACGATGTTGAGGAGCTGGCTGAAAAGAAGCCCGTGCTCGAATCATCAGCAAACCCGTACGAAGACGACGAGATCCATAGCGATGCGTATGAAGCCGAACGTGAAGCTCAAAGCGAAGACAGTGGCAGCGTGGTGTACTCTGCGATCGAGGAGGCTAGTGCTGTCAGCGACTATGAAAAGAATACCAGCGACACTAACAAGTCTCAAGGCCATGTGGCATCGACTTCCATGGGCTACGAAGACGACTTCGATGTCTCAACCTCCCAAGTTCACGATACAAAGAAGAGTGCTAATGTTGATTCAGAGATTGACGGCGACGATGTTGAAAGCGAAGCTCATAGCAGCGGGTCAACAGCTAACGACATTGAAGAAGACGAAGTTCAGAGTGAAACTGGTGATTTCAAGCAAACGAGCGATATCGTAAAGTCCGAGGGCTCCGGGTACTCATCAGAGTTCAGCAGTGGGACCGCGAAGGAAGAACCCAGTGCCACACCAGTTGCGACAGTGAGAACTGTCAACGTTGTCGAGCAAACGGTGCTAGCACACGCCAGGTCTGGTTCAGTTGAGGCCATGCGATTTACCGAGCCTCATTACACACCATTGAGTCTACCAGCTCACAACAACGACGATGTTATGCCAGCCTATCAGCGAGACCTCGAGCAGCGACGGCAAAGCGACGAGTCGCTGCTTAACCTGCGACTCCAAGTGCTCGAGCGCAAGTTTCAGAATGAATTGCAAAGTTTGGGCGTTGCGAACGCAGACAGTGTACCTGGTAAACATCAGGAGCTTCAGTTGCGAAGAGAGGCAGCTAAGATGGCGTTCCTATCGGATAAGACGAATGTCGAGAGCCTCCGGGCGGCCTCAATGGCCCGATACTACCAGGATATGCTCGCGTTCCAGTCGCTCATGGCAGATGTTGACTCGAACTTCAATGTTGCGGTGACAGTCCAACGACTTCAGATTTCCTCAGTGAACTCAGTCGTTGAGGTATCCAGTGATCGCAATCGTGAGATGGTACAAGTCGAGACCGGAGTCAAACTTAACGAGGCTGAGGTCAACACTGTCGACAGTATGAAGAACAAGTACGACGATGAATTCGACTCAGTGGGCGAGAGCGCGGAGCTCAAGGCAGATGAAGAAGTCAGAGACGGTGGTATCAAGTCTCAACGCAATATTGGTGAAGCTAGCGAAGACGATGAGGCTTCTGAGATTCAAGACGACGACGACCACTCTTCAGCCAAACAAAGCGTCGATGGTTCGGTTGAAAGCGACCGCCTTGACGAAGACGAAGGTGACGCGTATGAGAACGATTTTGCGTCTGTGACCAATAGTGGCGCAGTGGGATCAGCTCAGAATGACGATGTCGAGGCTCCAATCGATGACGATCTCGAGAGAGAAGCGTCGGTCAAGAGTGAGGCTACCAGTGACGTTGGCTCCGTTGCCGAGGATGAGATCGACAAGAGCGCTATCGAGAGCAAAGAGAAGGCAGAAGTGGAAGAGTACGACGACTACGAGGACGAGTTTACCTTAGCCAGCGAAAGTGAAGGAGCCAAACCCTCAAGCCAAGCTGCTGTTGAAGATGAAGATGATGAAATCGCGGACGAGGCAGGCGGAGACGATGTTGATGCTCCCAAGAGCATCACTAGTGACGACGATACTTCCCAGGTTCAATCGGAGAAATTTGAGGATGACTTTGAAAGTGATGACGAGGCTCAAGGTGCCGTCGCTGGCATCCAGAAGGACGGTACACAAGAAGACGATGATTTGTTGTACTCGAACGATTTCGATACTGAAGTTGCGCGTGGCCAGAGCGCCTTACAAGAATCACAAAGTGCTTCAAAGCAGCTCGATGTCGCTGAAACGATTGTGGTGACTGAGCAATCTGGTTCCGAGGACTCATCGACGACAAAGTTGCTCATTGAGCAAGTCCAACAGTTGCAACAACAGACCGAGAAGCTCGATAGCGAAGCTGAAGCCCAGCACGCGAAAGAGAAGCTCGCAAGGAAGAAGATCAAGGCGATCGAGCTTGTCCAAGCCAAGGAGCGTTTGATTAAACTGGAGATGAGTAAGTTTAAGCTGGAGGAAGAGCAACGTCAGGTGAACGTGCTAGCGCAGCTCGCGATCCAGATAGATGTCAACAATGAGTTGGGGAAGGCGAAAGACCAGATCAAACAGCAGCTGGAGAATGAGATGGTGAGTGTCCAGCAGAACTTCCCAGCATTTGACAAGGTCTTGGAAGTTGGAGTAGCCAAGCGTGCAGCTAGTGCTCTTCAACCAGCAGTCGAGACAACTCGTACAGCGGAGGGTTTTGCTTCGATGCCAGAGCCTGGTGTGACCAAAGAGAAACAAGGCAAGACCCAGAGCTCAACACAAGCTGCTGCTCAAGGCGAAGATATCTCGGAGGACGAGTACGAAGTCGATTCGTTCGAAGAAGAGCTGACTGCAGTGGAGAATGCGGGTAACGAAGACGAAGATGGCTATGCGGAAGAGTATCCGTCCTTTGCAGAAGAGGGCGAAAGCCACGTCGAGGAACCCAAACCAATTAAGGAGACTCCACCTGTTGCGGATGAAGATAGCGAGATCGCATCGAAGGCTGAAGACGAATTCGCGAGTGTTTCTGATGACGGCGATGGCGCTGGATCTGAGATTCGCAGTGAACAGTCAGTTCAAGATGCTAATGATGCATCAGCAGCGAGTGAGCGTGATGTGAAGAGTGAGCCCGCGAGCGTTGATGACTACGCTGACGAATACGAATACGAGTCGTTTGACGATGCGAACTCGGTCAAATCGACTCATGTTGAGGAAGCAGGTGGCGATGCTGAGACCCAGAAGGACGTCGCATCTGATGAATATGATGACGAAGAGTATTCGGAAGAGGACTTTGAAAAGGCCTCAGAAGCATCTGCGGTCGCATCAACGCACTTCGATGAAAACGAGACCCGGGACGTCCCATCACCACCAGTTACTGTTATAAAGCCAGCTCAGCACAGTGAATTCCAAGAGGATCAGAGACAACACGTTTATATCGACGAGCTCTCCACTGCGTTGGAGGTGATCACCTCTCAGCTCCAGCAGCCAGCCACAGAGGCCGACTCAGCCGAGCATCATAGTGTCAACTTGACTGCGCATGATACATCAATTGCCGACCAGAGCGAGCTTCCAGCACACTTGTCCGCCTTCTCGATGAGCCACGAAGAAGAGGTGTTGTCCAAGAGCATTGAGGAGCAGACTAAGCGCCTCGAAGAGCTTAAATGCATAATTCTAGTTCGCAAGGACGAGATCCTGTCGGTTCAGAAGCACATGCGCGTCGAGAAGCGCAAGGAGCAGCTCACAGGCCAAGAGAAGCTGCTGTGGGACGAGATGGAGCGTGTTGAGACCAATTTGCGACTGGATGAGGCGGCGCTGGAGCTCACGCGCCAGAGGAACCGACTCGAGGCCATGCGACTGAAGGTCAAGCACGATGAGCACAAGGCCAAGCTCCCAGGTTCAATGGCTCGACCAGATTTACTGGAAGGCTTTGACTTTGTCGAATTTGTCGAGATCCCAAGTAGTGACCAAACTCCGCAAGATTGGAGGAAATTTCAGGACAAGGTGAAGAGTAAGAGTGTGTGGGGTGCGACGAGTGACATGATCTGCCAAACAGACAGCTCTTTGGTGGCGAGACTGGCGGAGGATTTCGATCTGCTCACTGGCTACGTGTATATTGAGGAAGCAGAGCGTGTCTTCAGTGATCCAACAGTGTCTACTGCTACTACGGTTATCGAGACTGACCAGCCTGTGATTGCAGATGACGCGCTCAGTGAAGATGGTGATGAGATTGATCCCTTGATCGGTGACGAGGAGCCCTGTGCGCCAATGGGAGGTGATTTTTCGTTTCCCGATCAGGATCAAGACATCGCTCCAACCCACGAGCCAGACCTCCATCACCCAGCTCAAACAGAAGAATACGCTGTTGCCTTGCTGGATGGCTACTCGTACGTTGAAGCGGTCGAGGTGCTGAGTAGCTCTGGCGGCGATCTCCTTGCATCTTTCGACTTTGTGGAGGACGCGGATCCTGTGGAAAGTCAGAAGCTGAGCGAGGGAGGTCGCAAAGTTGATTTCAGTCAAGCCCAAGCAAACGAATGTTCTCTAGAGCTATCGACGAACGATTTGGATGAAAATGATATATCATGCGAGAGCGGTGACGATGAATGCAGTCTGCCACTCGACTTTACGGACAGAGAAGACAAAGAAGAAAAGCCTGTGGAAGCAGAGGGTTCTGCCTCTCTACCAGAGGCCCAGCAGTACATTGCAGACTCGAGATTTGATGTCCAACTCGGTCCACCTGTGACCCCAGATGATGAAGAAGTGTTGGTGGCGAATCATGTAGCAGATGCAGTCTACGACGACTTGTTCATTGAAATCTGGCGCGATTCGCAGGAGCTCCGTCATCGCCGAGCCTCAAATGGTTTGCAGCAGGAGCAAGACGCTGAAGAATCATCCCGCGAAGAGATGCTTAGAGATGCGAAAGAGGACGACAGTATTAAGTCAGCCGATGATACAGACGATTTGACGATATATGAGGCTGCCTCCGAAGCACAAGAAACTTGCGGAGCCACTACCAGTGACTTGGAAGCCACCGAAACAGCGCCAAGAGCCAATTTCAGTGAAGCGCTAGTCGACCAGTTCACCGACACACTCTTTGATGACTTCTACGACCAAGTCCTGGACGCCAGCACCCACACAACCTCCGTTAAGAAGAAGCAGCACATTAGCCATCGTGCTGGGACTTCTGTGGATGAACCTATCGAGACAAAGGATGGCGCGACAACGGGTGAGAAAACGAAAGCTGTAGCGGTAATGCCTACGCCAGCCCCGGAACCGATCAGGGGGGTGTCTTCGGCTACACCACTGGCCGCGAGAGACTTTGTCAGTTCACTGATCCGTGGTCTCGAGATCGACACCGAAGGGGTACGTTCTTCTATGAAAACATACATGCATCGATGAAAGATGGTGAAAATTGTAACGATAGCACTGACACTGTTTGTCTATGGCTTCATGGCTCTATTTCGTAGATCCAGATGCCAGCTTTCAATAACGTGGTGCAACCTGTGGGTCTGAAATGCGCGCGCATTACTTTTGAAAGCGTCCGAGAGGTGGCCGCCAATGTCTTATCGAGGCTCAGAGCTCGTGAAAACAACTTCATTACTGATCAGCACCATGCTGAAATCGACATTGCGGCGTTGAGACAAGACGTACAAGTGGAAATGGAGCGGATCCTGTCGATTCGAGACGCTGGAAACGATGAGCTCAAGAGATTCACACAGAGTCTCTCGGTGAATGGTTTGAGTGGCGACACCGACGAGACCTCCCAGGACGATCTTCGTCTCATGCAGACCCAGTTCCATATGAACGTCTCGCTCATGACCGACCATGTGCGACGCACACTACTGCTCGATGGTGGTGCAAGTGCGACGGCCTTGAGCTCAACGCCCGGATCACTACCACGATCGTTCTACCCACGCACGCCCACCCCCAGAGTCTCAACTTCGTCATCTCATCGTCGTCCAGCAATGCTCATTAACACCCTGCTCCGACACGAAACAGCGCAGCTCCACCAACGGATTACCGATCTCATCCTCGACGATCTCCTGAACAGCACCACAGGCAACACTGGCGAATAGCGGGTGTTTGGTGAGTGAACACTTAAGCTTTTTGTATTGCTTCTCTACTGAGTCTGTAATTCAAAAGATAACCAACAAACTCTATCACCTTTTTAGATATGGACACAAAAAAACGATCTTGCTGTCGAGGATGGGGCATCTCCAGCGGTTGCTCCACCCAAAAGCTCTATTGCGTCGTTGTCTTCGCAGAGCTGCTGGACGAAGAAGACGAAGACGATGGTGAGCCGATCTGGCGGTCGAGCAGCAGCCGCAGGATGGGTGGCGTGAAGAGCGGGAGCGCAGCTGCGACGTGCGCGTTCTGGAGATACTTTGCGCCGCCGATGTGGCCGCGGCAGTGGGCCGAGCCGCACCGGCAGTCGAACTTCTCGTCCATGTCCCACTCGCTCGTGCTGTAGTCAAAGGACAGGTGCTCGCCCTCGCGGATCGCGCGCGTGGCCACGAACGCGACCTCGGGCGTGTTCTCCGAGACCACAAGCCGCGCGTTTGGCTCGCAGCTGTGGTTCACGTACTCGAGGCCGCCGGCGAACTCAAGGTGCTTGGTCTCGTTAACCTGGATCGTGAAGCGCGTCGGACGAGCGTGCTACAGGAACCACAAAAGAGTCTGTAAGTCAACCGGAGCGCATGATACACAAGCAAGGAGGAACCAGGGTGCATGTGACGTACGAAGATGCCCGGAGCCGTGCCGATGACGCTGCCGGCCTGGAAGTCGACGGCCGCGACGGCCGAGCTCCAGTGCTCGTCGAGCTGCTCAATAAGGAAGCGGCCATCCGCGGTCGGCGGCATGTAGCGCGTCGGTGCGCGCCCGCCATTGGTCTTGGCGACGCGCGCCGTGGCGGACGCGGGCGTGGCGGCCGAGAGGTGGCGGCTGAGCACGCGCGAGGTGCTGAGCATCGTGGAGACGGCGCGGCGCTGGCAGAGCATGGTTGCGGAGTGAGAGGAGAGAGGGTGTGGAGTGCGTCTTCTGGTGCGAAAGCGGTTGTGAGGCAGACGTGGAGGCAGAGCACGCGATACGAGGACGAGAGAGGCAGCAGATCATCAGGAGCTCCTTCCTCATCAGGGCTTGCGTTTTCTATGCATGTCTTGGGTTACGTTGGGTTACGCTGACACGCAAACTTCAGTTTTGGTGATTAAAAAATACCTTCTAATGTACAATAAAACTTATATATATAATACTCGCTAAATATGTATCAGTGTGTACCTTTTATAATTGGATATGTGTCTTTTTGAAATGGTATGGATTACGAAAGGGTTGTTAGTGACAACTTGAACTTGGCGCCAGACTGTCTGCCGTAAACAGGAGCTTGGACTTCAGGCCAGCGACAAACTGGCTCAGAGCTGAGCCTACACCTGCCGCCTGACACCTTGGGAGTCGTGGCAGCAATGTCATCCGCACACAGCACTTTATTCATACTTGGTACATTATTGCCAAGCCAATCGGTTCCGTTGGAAAAAAAAAACACGTCCAAAAGCTCGTTTTGTCTTGATTTTCTGGCGGCCGGACTGGCGAAATGTCTCGGTTGCGTCACGAGGGCAGCTTGAGGACAGAACTGAGAAGCTCCACCGATGTGATTTCGCACTCGATCCAAGTCTTGAAGTTCACATCACGCATCAACAACAACCAACTGAGTGAAAAACTGAACTTGGGTCGGACGGATCAGAGTCTATTCCCGCTTGTTGTTCCACGGATCTTGCGGACAGGACAGATCCACGACCAGCGAATTAGGCTTGATTGGCATCGGCCCATGAGCTTTTATGAGTGCTGTATTTGTGGAGCTCTACGTGGCTTGGCTCTGGTGAGACTAGTTGCACTTGAGCGAGCAGCTCCATCCCCAGGCAGCCCATAACAACATCCGGTTTGCCAGGTCTGCGAATGAGATGGCTGCGTCACGATCCCACTCCACTCCAAGACCTGTCTAGTTTAGTAACCAGCCTTGTATCGATTTATACAGTCAAGCCATCAATTCGTACTTTACTGAGTCAGTACAGTAGAAGTAGTACTGCATCCACTCGTAAAAGTACGATCCCATTTTTGCGCTTTTCAATTGCTCGCAACACGAATCCAAGACAGATGAATATGACGACGATGACGACGCCGGCGGCGCTGCGCGAGTGCTCGCTGGAGGAGCTGCGCAAGGAGCCGTGGCGACTGCAGATCCAGGCGGAGAACGCGACCGAGCAGCTGCGCAACCTCGTGCTCAAGAACTACCACCTCTTCATCCAGAGCAACCAGTGCTCGGCCATCGTCAAGGACGACGTGCGTGCGGCTTACAGCAAAGCAATCACTTGGGTGTTCATATTTGTTTTGGTCGGACGAGCAGCTCATGTATACTTGTGTGTATAGCTGACGCAGCTCAAGGACGAGACGGACGAGATCGTGGACTTGATCCCAGAGCTTAAAGCGTACTGTGCGCGCTTCCAGCACGAAGTCGCGAGCGTCGTCGCCAAGCATGGCGACATCCAGTTTGTCTTTGAGCACTACCTCCAGGTAGTTATACACGCAGCTATACAGTCGATATACACGTATGGTCTCTAACATGTGAAATTTGAACAGTTGACGGAACTCCTGGACATCCCGCAGCTGCTGGAGGCCTGCATCCACAATGAGCTCTTCGACTCGGCGCTCGACGTCATCCAGTTTGCCAACGAGACGTTCCAGACACGCGAGGGCCAGGCGACGCCCAACTTTGTTATCGCGACGCTGGTATACCTTGTGTATACCTGTTCATGTTGTACGTGTATGGTATTGGCCTCATATTCGACATTGTTGTGATGTACCTAGGTCCGCGAGGTGGCCCAGATGGCGAGCATGATGCGTGAAAAGCTCCTGCAAAAGCTCCGCGAAGACCTCCAATTGGCGCTTTGCGTGCGCATCGTGAGCTACTTGAGGCGTCTCGATAGCCTCGTGGGGCAGCAGAAGAGCAGCGCTCCTCCGGTTGGCACCCCCGAGTACGAGAGGCAGCTCAAGGACGAGTTCCTGAGCTGCCGCAGTGTGTGGCTCTCGTCGCTCAGTCGAGGCGTCTCGGCCGCAGATCCCTACCAATACGTACGTTGACTATATAGTCTACCTGTGTGTGGTAAGTGGTGTGACTTAACTCTTTGTTGTGATGGTTGTAGACGATTCAAATCATCGACATCAAGCGCACGAGCTGGTTCGACATGATCACGCAATACTCGGCGATCTTTGGCAATGAGGTACGCTCCCGTTTGTAGCAGGAAACGACATCGTCATGGCTTGTATTGAACACGCCTTCTGCTGAACAGACTGTGGATGGGAAAGTGGATCCGCCGCTGTGCCGCTGGGCGACGACAACCGTCGCCGACTTTATCCAGATTCTCATGAAGTAAAGGGCTTGCGCTCTCTGTCCTTAGAATCTTCGTTTGTTAACCTAACAACTACTAATGGCTGGAATTGTGGAAATTGTTTTTTCGAACCTAGACAACTGCCCAAGATCGACGACTTCAGCTCGCTCGCAACGATCTTCGAGCAAAGTTTGTTCTTCGGTGGCTCGCTCGGCCGCGTCGGCGTGGACTTTCGCGCGATTCTCGTCGTGTACTTTGAAGACCACGTGCTCGAGCTCATGGGCACGCAGTGGCGCGCGGCCAGTCGCGCGTTCCAAGACACTCTCAACGCGCACGCGTTGCCATCTTCAGTGAATGGCTCCACCACCTCGTCGTATTCCAAGACGCCAATCGTCATTGCCTCATACCGGTCTAATGCATATGCTGACGGCTCATCAAATGGGGTCTCGCCGTTCGCCTCACGAGCAGTGGCTGGTGGGGAAGACTATTCACCGCCACACGCGCTCATGGCGTTCCCGATCCTCGCTGAGTTCACAAACGCGCTGCTCTCGTCACTGAACGAACTGCGACTGTGCACGATCGCGTCGTTGCAGACGCGACTGGCGAAGAAGCTCCAGAGTACGATCTGCAGTCTCGTCCTCGCGATTGCGGAGTTCTGCGAAGACAACAAGCTCCGGATAAGCGAGTCGTTGACACCGCTGACCAGTAATGGCCAACAGAACGGCAATGGCGGCGATTTGACCCCAAGCTCCAAGCGACAGCTGCTCACCGAGGCTCTGCAGAGCACAGTCGAGGTACACTGACTGGTTGTGTATGATACATGTGAAATGCATCATTGTCCACTAATACGCCTAGTGTATTATGTGTCTTGTAGATTCTGCGCAAGGAGCTCATCCCGTATCTGATCAAGTGCTTTCATCGACTCTACGCGAACAAGGCACCGTCCGCCACACTGCTCGACATGGCGTACTTTGACACCATCATGCAGGAGAATGGGCTGCTGCCGCAAGACAACACGAGCTCAGCAACCTAAGGCGACCCGTGTCAGTTGCTAATCCATCATGCTGTCAACCACAATGGTACTCAACCAAGGTCCGTATCCATATTGCGTGTTTATCTATGATAGAGCCCAGTACCTGTAGTCGCAGGGTTTCATTAAAGCCCAGCAGCCTGCGCTGGGAACGACAACACCAAGCCGTCGTATGCCATTTCGATGATGAGCCCTTCGTCGTGACTGATCTTCTGCAGCAAGATGCGGTCGCGGGTGTAGTCAAGCTCGTGGCTCATGCCCGTGAGCAGCGTGCGCTTGGGGCGGATCGAACGGACCTCGCGTACCACGTCCTGCAGGTTCATGTGCGTGCTGTGGAACTTGTCGACGTACAATGCGTCGATGATGAGCACGTCGATCTGCGGCCGCGCAGGGTCGTTCAGCAGCGCGCGCGCCTCGGGGGTCAGCTCGCTCACGTCCGAGATGTACACAAAGCGCACGCCGATCTCCCTGCCGAACTCGAACGCGTTCGAGATGTACCCCGCGCCATGGATCACGGGGAACGGCAGGATCTCAAAGCCGCAGGCCATGAACGGCTCGAGTGCATTGAAGAGCTGGAAGCGCGCCTTGGCGACCCAGCGGAACGGCGGCGGCTCGGCGCCATCAACTACCAGCGGCATGGTTTCGTCGTTGTCGATCATGTACTCAAACTTGCCGCGCAGCTCTTCGCGCGTCGCTGGCGAGCAGTGCAATAGCAGCGGTTTGTTGGCGATCTTCTGGCGCTCCTTGGTCACGGGGTCGATGCGCTCGTCCGAGGCCTGCACCTCACGCAGGTCGTCGAGCCCGAGGCAAGCGTCCGCGTGGCCGTGTGTGAGCAGAATGCCGTGCACAGAGGTGACGCCGATGACGGGGAAGACGCGCAGCGCGGCCTCGCGGAACGTCTTGCCGCAGTCCACGAGCAGGTTCTCACCGAGCACGAGGTTGCGCACGAGCAGGCTCGGGTTGAGCCGGCGGTTCTTGGACTGCGGGTTGGCGTGCGCCTCGCGACAGACGTGGCATGCTGGGTTCGTGAGCAGGCACCGGATCGACGGCACGGACGACGACGGCCCGCTGCCGAGCACCACGACCTCCATGACGCTTGTTGGGTTCTTTTCGTGATGATGAAAATGAAGAGCTCTTTTGAAACCAATATGCGCATATAAAGAGGTATAAGGACATTTTAACTTTAATTGAAATGTATGTTGCTCAAAGTATAATTGAGTTTGTAAGAAACATTCTACCCTCTATACGCACGTTACCCTTTTATTCGATCAACCTCTGGTGAAGCCCGAGTTGAACTCGAAATTCTTTCGCTCAAGGCCTCTCCAGTCTCGTTCATGAACTCGTTTTGTCTCCAGAGCAGGTTGAGCATCACGAGCTTTAGCGTCCCCAAGCAGCGTTCCTGGGCGCATTATGACCGAAGATCGAAGACTGGTACACTCATGAGCAACAGTGCCGCAGCCTCGATGTTCGCCATACTGACCTGCTAATCTTGTGCTATTTTGATGATATCCACCGCGCGGTCGCTCCCTTCTTGTGCAACATAGCTGCGCTTTCAGGTCATTGTCGATCATCAACATCGGAGTCTCAAGCAGATGCATCGTGTTTGATCAGCACATCAGGTCTGGCTATCAGTGCTGGCTCACTACAAGCCTTACTGAAGCGAGATGCCGTCTTGTTGACACGATATAATCTTGTTGAAGAGTCCTCACCAATAGGTATCAACTTCGTAATATGAAACACTAATATCATCATTCACTGTTGCTGAACGCTCAATGTGAATTTCGCCATCATGACTTGCACATTTTGCTGCTGCTCCTGTCACACGAGCGGCTCGAATTTGTCGACCACCGCCGACATCTCGGATCGCTGGGCTGGGTCCTTTGCGCAGATGAACTCGACCAGTTGCCAC
>JAASFV010000673.1:0-17002 GCA_023334015.1 Globisporangium paddicum
GACCTCGTAGATGCCCTTCAGAAAGACGTAAAGCTGACTCGAGACACTCTCAAACAGCAGATAGCGGAATCTGCGTTCCAGATAGAGTTCCTTGTTGACGTCCGTGACGTCCACATGGCGGCCATTGGGGATCAAGTCCACGACCACAATTTCGTCTCCTCTCTTCTCTGTGATGCTGAAATCCAGCCCCAGCGTGTCCACTCCGTCGTTCTCTCTGATCCACACCATGCTCTTGTACAACTCGGGGTCAAAATAATCCAGGTCACTGAATGTCACTGGGATCCCGAGGATGATCTTGAGCAGCGGTAGCGAGAAGTGGAAGCCCAGCGACTGACCTTCAAGCAGTGCACGGCCAACCAGTCGCCCCATGGCGTAGAACGACATGAAGTGGTGTTCGCCAATGTCGTGTCTTGAGTTTTGATTGAGACTAAACGTCTGGTCCACCTTATTCACACAATGCAGCACGCCACTCACCGGGTCGGCCAGCTGCTCGTTCAGCAGCACGAACCACTCGCGCTGTAGGCCACCAGCGTCCACGCCTGCCTCGTTGTTGAAGTGGATCCGAAGTGGCGCATGGAGGAATCTGAGTGGGATGACACTCAAGGACTCGATTGACTCCTCCAGGAGGGTTGTGCGGTCGATGCGGAGCTTGATGAGGTCGCCATCTGCAGCCATGAGCAGCCCAGCGGTCGTCGTCACGAAGTGCGCATACTTTTCTGTGAAGGGACGAGATGCCAATGTGAGGATGTCTCCCCATGACAGCATTGAGGCCGAGGACGCGTTTCGCAGAGGTAGATGGAATGGATTTGCGAAGTGTGAGTCGAGCAACTCGATTGAAAGAGATGACACGAGGCCCTCGAGATGCTGCGTGCACTCGGCCGTGTCCTGGATGCCCACCGTTGGTGGACCATTCGGAATTGGATCTTGGTGGACAACCTCGTCACCTGAAGTCTCCGGTGGTTTGAGTGGTTCTTCAGGTTGTCCACTGTCAACCATAATGTCCACTGCAGTGTCGTCGTCTCCTGTCTCGACATCGTGGATGTTTGTGTCCACACCAGTCCCGCCATCCACGATCACATCGAGTTTGGCCTCGCTAGGCTGGTGTTCTCCGAGGAATGTGAAGACGAATCCTGGGAGCGCGTCAACACTGGAGTTGCGATGCCAAACGAGGTTGCCATCGTCGTTCAACCGTCTCGTCCACTCCTTGCGCTGCCTGGCCATCACAAAGTACAAATCACACACGTCAGTCAGCATGTTGAGTCGCCTGCATCGAAGAGCTCACACGCCTGCAAGTGATACTAGTCTAAGATTCAAACCTGGCTCGTTGCTGACGCTGCGAGTCCGTCGTTATCAAGGCTGATGTGGCTTCAGGGAGCGGTGAGGACGAGCGCGTCGTCTTCCTGCTCACGATCGACCAGAAGTCCTTCTTCGCGGTGGGCTCAACTGCTTCATTCAGTGCACCTACGGGGCGGAGTCGCTCACCACAGATGTTGCAGAACGGGAAGCGTCTGAAGTTCGCGAATCCGCACAGCATGCACTGATTGTAGCCTTCCTCGGCCTCTCTTGGTATTGTAATAGAGCACAGGGTTCGTGAGACTCGCTCTGGAGAGTGCAGTTAAACAGCTCGATGGCATTCTTACCGGAGCGCTGCATCCAGGCGGTGCGCAGTCGAGCTGTAGGGATTGCAAGGATGCAGGTTACAAGACCCATGTTAGCTTGTGTCAACAAGGCGAAGAGCTACCAAGTAGCCGCCCACTTTGGTAGCAGCGGCGCGTTGAGGTCCATCTCGCGGATCGCGTCGTCGGTCGAGCTGCGTGTCACGTATCCGAGCGCAATCGCGCCGACGATCAGCAGCCCTATCAAGATGCCCGCGAGCACCAGGAGCGTGCGCACGTAGCCCTCCATCACGCTCGCGCTTTCTCTTTTTCATAGCGTTCTGTCATTTTGATGCTGATGCGCATAAAAAAGTGTCGTACGCTCTCTGATTGGTTAATTATTCGATATTTATTTAATTTTAGCGAATCATGAGCGGTTATTGGTGGAGGTCTCGCGAGGCCTCGCCAGCTACTGCGTTGGTCCACGATCAATCAGTCGGTGGTGAAGCCGTACATCTCCGTGTCCAGCGTGGCGTAGAGCACCGCCTTGAGGTCTCTGCGCACCACGTGCAGCGGTAGATCCAGCCGATTAAAGCACGCGTGGCTCCAGATGTAGCCCTCGTTCACGAGGTCGACACCCTTGAGTGTAAACGGACACAATTTCCCGTCGTAGCTCGTGAGTGTGCGGAACCCTGTGATCGGGACACGAGACGAGCCAGTCGCAAAGTGTAGCAGTCGCTGACGATACTCGTTCGGCATCTCGCGAACCAGTTCCCAGAACCAGACGAGCGCAGGGTGCTCTCTCAGGTTGCTCGAGAGCGTGGTGTGCTTCTGCCAATCGTCCACATCGATCTCGTCCGAGCCGCAGAGCAGGTAGTCGAACTCCTCGGGGTCAAAGATCATGAGCAACTCCTGTGGGATGACCTCATAGACGCCCTTCAGGAACGCGCCAAGCTGGTCCGACACGCTCTCGAAGAGCAGATAGCGGAACCTGCGCTCTAAGTACTCGTCCTTGTTGTCGTTGGTCAGGTCGATGCTGCGGCCGTTTGGGATCAGGTCGACCACGACAAAATCATCGCCACGCTGTTCAGTCACGCTGAAGTCCAGTCCGAGACTCTCGACGCCCTCATTCTCTGTGATCCAGAGTAGGTTCTTGTAGAGCTCTGGGTCGAAGTGCTCCAAGTCGCTGAACGTGATTGGCAAGCCCAAGGTCATCTTGAGCAGTGGAAGTGACAGGTGGAAGCCGATCACCGAGCCTTCGAGCAATGCGCGGCCGATCAGGCGACCCGCCGCAAAGTAATACGCCAAGTGGTGCTCACCAATGTCGTGCAGCGAGTTTGGGTTAAGGAAGTACGCCTGCTCTTCCTTGTTTGTGCAGCGAAAGACACCGGTCGCGGCGTCCGCGAGTCTCTCGTTCAGCAGTACGAACCACTCGCGCTGGAGTCCGCCCGCGTCAATCCCAGCTTCGTCCACGAACGTAATGCGCATTACTGAGTGGATGCTGCTCTCGGGTATCACGTTGAGCGAATCGATCGAGTCCTCAAATAGGTGGTCGCGGCGCACATTGAGCTTAATTATCTCGCGCTTCGCGGGCACAATCATCAATGTGGTCGTGGTCACAAAGTGTGCGTGCTTGGACGGGAACGCTCGCGCAGAAATGTCAAGAATATTACGCCACTGCAGATTCGCGTTTGAAGCCTTGACGATTGGCAGCAGACTTGCATCTGCGACACTGGCGTCCATGAGCTCGAGTCTCGTGGCCTTGGCGAGTAAATTGAGTTTACGGGTGCGATCCTGCATGGACATGAGAGTTGCTGTGACAAAACTCCCCTTTGGAGGACCAACTTCAGCTTCAGGCTCTTCTTCGTGGGAGATTTGTTCATCAGCGCTCACGGTCGAGATAATCCCTGGCTCGCCAGCAACACCAGTGTCTGTCGGGTGCACGACGATCTTCACCTCTGGCGCTGTGGTCTCTTGGACAGAGGGTGGTACTTGGACGTCTTCATGGAAGCTCATAGTGTAGCCTGGGAAGCGCATGTCGGCGCCACTGCTAGTGTCACGGAGCCACTCAACCTTGCCGTCTTGAGCGATTGTCCGCACCCACTCCTTGCGTTTCCGAGCGCGCTCCTGATGCCTCGAGCGAGGCAGATCCACGCGCGTGACGATCTCCATCACGTTACTGCCCTTGGATTTCTTGTTGCTGGGGGGTTTCTTCTTCTTGGAAGTATCTCCATCAGCTGCTGAGACAACGGGCAGTGGCTCGCCACAGACGCTGCACACGGGCGACATCTGGAAATTTGCAAAGCCACAAACCTTGCACGTGGCATGCGTCTGCTCGGCCTCTCTGTTCATGTGTTGTCCAATGCATAAGCGAAGCAATGTTAGCATCTTAGGCTCTCATTATTGATAAATGTCACTATAAAACAAACCTGATGGCGGCGTCTAAACGGTGGCTATTAGAGTCGCAACACACAGAACCCACATCATGCATATTAGCACACTGTTCATATAGTGAGGTGGCTGCACATATAAGAGCGCGTACCCGTCCACGAACGGCGCGTTGAGGTCGTTCGCGTCGCCGTCGCCAGTGCTTGTGAGCTTGATTCTCATGCAGAGCCACAGGAACCCGAAGAAGATCATGCACACGCCGATCAGGATGAGCGTCGCTACAGTCGCCTGCATGGTCGACTACTGTAGCTCTACGATGGCTGCAGATTGAGTTGTGACAGCGCTGCATTGTGGGGTGGTGCTGCGTCGCCGCTCATATTGGATACTAGATACTGTTAGTAATTGAGATGCAATGAATTTAAAATGGTTTTGGTGTGTAGAGTAAGAAAAAAATCATCAGCCAATGAGCGATGCGTATTGTAGATACATTCGCAATTTTTGCCAATCAAATGTCCGACAAATCAGCACGACAAAGTTGGCATCACGATCAGGTTCCGATTCTGATTACTACTTGAAACACGCGCTGTCCAAGCGCCTGGGACGACACAATAAATACCCGAAAAGTTCTCGCTGCGGCTCAGGAGTGACTAATTCGTCGTGAAGCCGTACGTGTCAGTCTCCACCGCAGCGTAGAGCACGGCCTTGAGCTGCGCGCGGTCGTAGTGCAGCGGCAGGTCCAGTCGGTTGAAGCACGCGTGGCTCCAGATGTAGCCGTCGTTCACGAGGTCCACGCCCTTGAGTGTGAACGGACATAGGCGGCCGTCGTAGCTCGTCAATCCACTAAAGCCCGCGATCGGAACGCGAGAAGACCCCGTCGCGAAATGGAGAAGGCGCTGACGGTACTCGTTCGGCATCTCGCGAACCAGTTCCCAGAACCAGATCATCGCTGGGTGCTCATACAAATTGGACGTGTACTTAGAGTTCTTCTCCCAATCATCCACGTCAATCTCGTCCGAGCCACAAAGCAGGTAGTCGAACTCTTCTGGGTCGAAGAGCATGAGCAACTCCTGTGGGATGACCTCGTAGATGCCCTTCAGAAATACGTATAGCTGACTCGAGACACTCTCAAAGAGCAGATAGCGGAATCTGCGCTCCAAGTACTCGTCCTTGTTGTCGTCCGTCACGTCGATGCTTCGACCGTTCGGGATCAAGTCCACCACGACAATTTCGTCTCCTCTCTTCTCCGTGATGCTGAAGTCCAGTCCGAGACTCTCAACGCCCTCGTTCTCGATCAACCACAGCAGACTCTTGTAAATCTCCGGGTCAAAGTACTCGAGATCGCTGAACGTCACGGGGATCCCGAGAATCATCTTGATCATTGGCAGTGCCAAGTGGAACCCCAGCACTTGACCCTCGAGCAGTGCGCGTCCCACGAGTCGACCAGCTGCAAAGTAATACATCAGGTGGTGTGCACCAATGTCGTGGCCCGAGTTCGGGTTCAGGTAGAAGATCTGGTCCTCCTTGTTCACGCAAAGGAACACACCGCAGGATGGGTTCACGAGCTGCTCGTTCAGCAGCACAAACCACTCCCGCTGCAAGCCGCCAGCATCGAGACCAGGCTCGTCCACAAAGTTGATCCGCATGATCGTGCGGACGCTGCTCTCGGGGATCGCGCTGATGGACTCCATCGAGTCTTCAAACAGGTTGGCGCGGTTCACGTTCAACTTGATGATCTGGCGCTCGGCCGGGATTACGACGCTCGCGGACGACATCACAAAGTGCGCATACTTTGGCGGGAAGACCTGGGCCGCGAGGTTCGTCACGAAACGCCACTGGAGGTTAGTGTCCGAGGCCGCGACGATCGACAGGTTCGCGGGGTTTGCAAAAGTGGACTCGATCAGTTCCATGCTCATGATTGCGACTGCGGACTCGAGGTCGCGTACCCGCTCGGCCTTTGTCAGCAGTGGTGTACGGTGGTGGTCTTCTTCTTCAGCCTGCACTTCTGCTGGCAACTCAGCTTCTTCCACTGGAATAACTTGATCATCCTGACTGGTATTCTCTGACTCCGTGGCCAGCTCCACGACGACCTCAATAGCGTCGATGTCGTCACCACCGCGGCTGACGGTGTTGTCACTGTCATGCTGAGCCTGCTGCTCGTGGGAGTCATATTCCTGGACGTCTTCTGCTGTTTTCGCGCCGTAGAACTGCACCACGTAGCCTGGGAACCGCAGCTCTGTCTTGCCGCTCACCTCACGAGCCCACACGACCTTGTCCTCTGCAGTCAGCTTTCGCGTCCACTCCTTGCGATTCCTGTGATCAACATCAATGAGAATCAATTATCTGTCTCTTACAGACTGGACCATACAATATGCACATAGAGGCAATTATACCTGGCTCGACGCTGTCGTCGCGAGCGCTGGGAGCGCGTGAGCTGCGGCGGCTGGCTCGTGCGACTCAGGATCTCGACGGAGCCGCGCTTTGTGGACTTCCAGAGCCGCTTGAAGGCCGTGCGCGTGCTCTTATCGCCGCTCGCCGGCTTCTCGCGCTCCTCGTCGTTGATCTCCTCGCCACACACGTTGCAGAAGCGGAAGCGCTTGAAGTTGGCAAAGTCGCACACATCGCACCGGTTGAAGCCCTCTTCGACCTCTCTATTCACATAATCACCAGTTGTATTAGTCTCATGGACGCCCAATGGCGGTAATATGTAAACACATCATTACCTCAACGCGGCGTCAAGGCGGTGCTCCGTCGACCTGTCACAGCGGTGCCAACATACACATGCAGAGCTCATTCATCAGTCCACAGCGCCTTCCTCAGCAAGCGCATAATAGTGATACATGAACAGTCAAAGGACGTACAGCAGCGGTGCGTGCAGCTCCAGCTCGTGCGCCATGCGTTTGCTCCACTTGCGCGCCTTCAGGATCAGCCCGGCGGCGCTAAGCCAGAAGAGCACAATGAGCACCATCGCGCCCACGATGTACGTCACGTCCTGCATCTTGTGCTCGTTGCTGTGCACACCAACACACGCACAAGCGCGCCTCCTTCCTGTTGATGCGTCTGCTGCTACTGCGTCGAGGCCTCAAGTCGGTGAATGTGCTCAGAAGCGCAGAGAAAGCGAGTCCACGACAACATGGTTCCGAAAAGCATCTCCATGCTCATCATGTGTCTGCGCATAGTGAATGCAAGTGAGCTTTTGAGCTCACTCCATGTCATACCTTTTTGTTATTGTAAACAGGTTTTGGCACATCCTTTATCGAGAATGCTTGCGGACTCTTTTGCTATTGGATGATGGATGATATTGATCCAAGCGGAGGTTTTGCTTTGGTTTGGTGGAGCTGCTCAAAAAATGATAGCTATTATGCAGGGTGAAATTTCAAGAAAACATAAACTGTACCATGGGATATTTGGTCTGAAAGCTGTACAGTCACACACCCTTCTAAGGGAACGTTAGGAGCCACTTTTTTTTTAACCTTATAAACACAAAAAATCATCTTTTTTCAAAAGTAACAATTGAAAAAGTGATAAAATCAACCTAAAAATTGACCTTTATCGGCTAAGATTATTTATTTATCACATTTGGCTGAGTTGGCCCTTGTAAAATGTGTTTTGCATATATTTAGACTGAACTGTCCTCGGTTTTGATGCCTTATTCTCTTACAGGAAACCACCATACAAAAACCTTTATTATTTGTTGGGACCCCGAAATTTGACCCCTTTTCGAAAATAATCTCAATATAGAGGTTATTATATAGAGGTGTGACTGTATAGGCTTCAAGCCCTATATCTGATTATTTTGCTGGGGCTGGATGGGTATACGCCAGCTCTTCCTCGTGTTGGCACTGAAGAGCTCACGAGAACGACAGCTCTATGGTTATATCCACTGCCTGTTCCTACTGGTTTCAACGACGCCACCTGGAATGTGCCTACGGTACAGACTCAGCTGGATCACAGTACAGTACATGTAAAGTACTGATACTTCCCATTGATTACCAGCACGATCACGAGCTCGTTGTTCACTGTCTCAGTCACGCTAAAATCCAGATCGAGGGACTTGGTGCCGTAGTTCTTGACAGCCAGTTGAGGTTCTTAAACTCCTCGGGGTCGAAGAACTGGAGGTCCGTGAAGCTCACCGGCTGGCCTAGGATAATCTTGAGCAGCGGCGTTGCGAGGTGGAAGCCCCACTGCGTGCCATCGAGCAGGCCTTTGCCCAACAGTTGTCCCGCGGCGAAGTAGAACGTCAGATGGTCATCGCCTAGGAGCTCCTTCGAGTGGCGGTTGATGTAGAACGTCTGATCCGACTTGTTCACGAGACGGAAGAGCCCCGTCCCAGTCGAGTCCCCCACGAGCAGTTCGCTCAGCTGCGAGACCCACTTGCGGTTCATCTTATATCCGGATAAGTTGGGTGTACAGGTAGCTCCCCAGTGTTCGTCGCTGAGCTTTCCTCTCCGAGGGCCAACGACAGCCATTTGTTGGTGTCGCGTGCGTGTTGCTGTTGTGGCCGCTCATGCTATTCTGCTTTGGCAGTGTTCTCATATTGGGCAAAAATTCAAGTTCCCTGTTGTATCTAGTCATCCGGTCGTACACATTAGTATACGAATATACTGAATTATATTCGTATACTAATGTGTACAACCGGATGGTTTTCCATCAAAATGAGGTTGCGGAAGAGTTTGGACAGTAGGCAGCATTCTAGCAGTCTGATGTCTCGTATGCACTAATGCATACTTCGATAGTCTGCATGTATACTTCGATGACCAATGTCCTCTGCTGACGAAGACCTTCCGCAAATGTGTCAGGAGTGCACCAGGGTGACGCAACGTCGCTTGCAGACAGGTGAGGCGTTGAACGGTCACAACTGGATTCCACGCCGGCGCTGATTGCCCCAGATCCAGCCACACAATTTTCGCTATTGTTTTGTATTCCGAGCAACATTTTTTCGGTGCACGCAAGGATCTTTATACTACCACTGCTCACGAGAGAAAAACTTGCGAGCATGACGCAAGCGCAACTTGTTGCTCACGTGCGCAAGAAAGTAAACAAACAAGCACGTCTTGCTACAACATTGCTGTCACTCTTCAATCCTCAAAGTCCGCAGGAGCAAGATGGAGATCGACATGCTCTTCTTTGCGATCGCGCTGCTTGGCGTCTGTTTCCCCATCTACTTCCTGCGCAAGTTCCGCCAGCAGCACGACGACGATGGTGCTCGAACGCGGGGCTTGGCGCTGCCGCTGCTTGCAAAAAAGTACGCATGTTGCTTGCTGAACAAGTCCCACTTGCTAAGTGTGCACAAGTTTGCTCACAGCACTTGCTTGTAGCTCATCGGACCATCGACTGGGCGCGGCGCTGCGAGACGCCGAGGAGGGCTACAACCGATGCACGCTCTGCGGCTTCGAGAACTTCAAGCGCTTCTCATTTTGCAGCATCTGCGGGGACTCAGTCGCGTCGCCGCATGCCGAGTTTGTCGACAGCATGGTGCGTCACAACACCAGCGCAAACATCAACCTGCGAGGTACCTCGTTAAATTCAGTTACGAGATCAAGAGCTATGCGCAGCGAGTCCAGGAGCTACGTGGAAATCGTGACCTTGCAGCTCGAGCAGCAGAAGGAAGCCGAACCCAAGGAGTTCACTGAGCGTCAGCTGCGAGCAAGGTGCGTCTGTAGCCTGTCACACCAAAGTTATAGCGTGGAGGAGCTCACTCATAGAGTTTGTTTGAATTTGGTTGTGTACAAGAAAGCGTAAGGAGTGGACGCGCAAGCTCGACATCAGTGGCAACGTGTTCTGGTACCGTGATGGACATCATGGTGCCGTGGATCTGCGGTACCCGGGCTTTGTCGTGCAGTTCCAGCGCAAGCACAAACGCTCGGTCAACTTCAGCATCGACGATCTGGAGATCGACGACCTTGTCACACCTCCACCAAGCCTCAAGAGCAACAGCTGTTCGACCAAGTTGATGGGTGAGCCAGCGACGTCGCTCTCGCCTCTCTCGGAGCTCGCGACCCAGAGCTACTCATCGCACAAGCCGATCCATCTGACCATGGGGCAGCGCGTGGAGAAGCTCAATAGCGAGACACTGCCGATTGAGATCAAGCTCACGGACGCCACGGTCGTGGACGCTGGACGGCTGTCCATGGCCTCCAAACAGCAGCATCCTTCCTGTCTGCAGTGGCGCGAGCTGCTGCGCATCGCGTCGCGATCATTTCCAACAAAATACATGCACTTTGTGACCTCCACGGCGGCGCTCATCATGCCATCCGCGCGGGAGGTGATCCGCTTAAAACTGAACCGCGCGACGCTCTTCGCGGACTCGATCGATTCGCTGGCCATCATCTCGAGCACGAACATTCGGTCGGTCATGAGCATCAGCTTTCTAGACGAGGCCGGCACCGACGCCGGTGGACTACAGCGCGAGTGGTTCGTGCTGCTCAACAAGCAGCTCAGTGAGTCCGCCAACGGCGTCTTCAAGTGCGTCAACAAGCGCGACCAGGCCTTCTACCTCAACGCCAACTCGCTCCACGACATTGGCGGGAACCACCTCGCGCACTTCTTCGCCACTGGTCGGTTAATCGGTCGTGCGCTGCTCGAGGGTCAGGTGCTGGACTTCCACTTGGCGCTGCCGCTGCTCAAGATCGTGCTGGGGATCCCAATCTCGTTCACGGACTTGGAGCATTTCGACCCAGAGCTCTACAGGAGTCTGCAGTGGATAATTGAGAACGACGTTGAGTTACTTGGGCTGGACTTTAGCATCACAGAGAAGCAAGGCACCGACTTTGTCGTCGTGGACCTCATTCGCAACGGCAGCCGCATCGGCGTGAGCGAGGACAACAAGGATTTCTACCTCGAGCGCCGCTTCATGCGGCTGCTCTTCGAGAGCGTGTCCGATCAGCTCTACGCGTTCATCAAGGGCCTGTACGAGGTCATCCCGCAGCAGCTGCTCGTTCTCTTCGACCCTGAGGAGCTCGACTATCTCTTGTGCGGATCTGACGAGATCGACGTGGCCGACTGGGAGAAGCACACGCGCTTCAGCGACAACCTGCTGCACCAGCCGGCGCTCGTGTGGTTCTGGGAGATCGTAAGGGAGATGTCGGACGAGTACCGTCGGAAGTTGCTGCAGTTCGCCACGGGGTCATCACGCGTGCCCATTGCGGGTTTCAGTGCGTTGACGAGCTACGATGGCAAGTTGTGTGCGTTCACGCTCAATGGCGTGAAGCTCAAGGACGACGGCTATATCTGGAGCCACGCGTGCTTCAACAGACTCGAACTGCCGCTGCACAGCGACCGCGAGCAGCTCAGGGCCGTCATGTACGCGGCCATCGAGACCGAGACGTGCGGCTTCACGACCAAATGAGAAGATGGGGGGTTATATTATCAGAAGGTCCAGGTCTGGCGTGTCAAATATGTCCATCTCACGTAGTATACGTTTTCGGTGTGTAAATTCCGGATACAAATAAAATATAATATCCCGAATATAAGCGATCACGCGATGTTGTATCCCATGTGAGTGGATCTGTATATCCGGGATATCCGGATAAGAGTATACATCGAGAGCAACATTCGCCACTTCAACTTGGATGGCGTTCCATATCTTGAAATCCATCGCCTCGACAAGAAGCTCCTCATTCATCGACAGGACAAGCGAGAGGGAAGAAGAGGGAGATGAATGGCACGGTGCTACTACTGGAGGTCGCCGCCGGGTGCCTCGCGCTCTACGCAGTGGCGGTGGGCGTCCACGTCCTCGTCCTGCGCTCGCTGCGCCGCCAGCAAGGGCTGCTGCGCGAGCCGCTGCTCACCAAGTACGTCCACTGATATGTTGGACCGCTTTCTTTATTGGTGTTGTTATGACTGAATTGTGACTTTGTTGTTGCTGTGTGTGTAGTGCGGTGGAGTATCGCTTGGATGCGGCGCTGCGGTGCGTGTGGCGTTGTCCCGCGAGTGTGTATCCATCTCTTGAGCTGATGGAGCTGTCATGTGTGTTTATATAGTGAAGTCGAGGCCGGCTGCAGCGTGTGCCGCACGTGTGGGTTTGAGAACTTCAAGCGGTCCGCGTTCTGCGGCCTATGTGGCACAGAGGCTGCAGGCGTCACGCCGTCACTAGCGATGCTGACGCAGCGCCAGCAACGTGCAAGGTGATGGATGAGCTTGCCTCTGTTACTGATCTGCGGTGGATTTGAAAGTGCTAAGTGTGATCTCCTTTGCCATTTGTAGAAATCGAAAAGAGTGGACTCGCAAGCTTGACCTTGAGGGCCAGCTCTTCTGGTACCGTGACGCAGCCAGCGGAGTCGGTGATGCCCGCAAGCTTTGTCCAGGCTACGCAGTGCAGTTCGCCAGTGGCGACAACGGTATCGACGACAAGATCCTGGAACCAATGTCATCGCCAGCACTGAGTGAGCTTCAGACGACTCCCACAGGTGTGACGCTGGCCGCCATGGCGACCGCACTCGCCCAAGAGGCAGCATCAGCCAGATTGACCCTTGTCGATGCGTCTCAGGCAGATCCTGGACGCCTATCATTCTTAACTGAAGAGACCCGAGCTTCCGAGTGGAAGAAGCAGGTCGTCAGCGTGGCGTCGTCTTCTTTTCCCGTCAAGTATGCGCACTTTGTGGAAGCGACGGCCCACCTGATGGCAGCAGCACACCCTCAGTTGACTGCGAGTAAGGAAGTGGTAATGCTGAGTGTCAGACGCGAGAGTGTCTTCCAAGATTCGATCGAGGCGATGGCCTCGATATCACCGCAGAGCATGCGATCGGCAGCGATCAGGGTCCATTTCCAGGACGAAGTCGGTGTGGACGCAGGTGGACTTCAACGCGAATGGCTCATGATGCTCAGCCAGTGCCTCGCGAGCAACAGTGACGTCTTCCACAGTGTCAACGCAGAGGAGCCAGCGTTCTATCTCAACGCCAGCTCGGCGTCGGCTCTCGGCAAGCACCACCTCGCGTACTTCTACGGCACAGGTCGCCTAATTGGGCGAGCGCTGCTTGAGGGCAACGTGATGGGCTTCCACCTGTCGCTCCCGCTTCTCAAGATCGTGCTGGGGATCCCAGTGGCGCTCTCCGATCTGCAGTACTTTGAGCCCGAGACGTACAAGAGTCTGTTGTGGCTGGAAGAGAACCAAGACGTCAAGGCTCTCGGTCTCACGTTCAGCATCTCAGAGAGTGGACTCAACAAGGAAGAGACCATCGTGGACCTGATCCCGAACGGCCGTCATGTGGACGTGACCGACGCCAACAAGCACGAGTACCTGGAGCGCAGGTTCCGCCACATGCTCTTCGAAAGCGTGTCCAGTCAGCTCTACGCGTTCCTGAAGGGCCTGTACGAAGTGATTCCACAGGAGCTGCTCATGCTCTTCGACCCAGAGGAGCTCGATTATCTACTCTGCGGCTCGGACGAGATCGACGTGGACGAGTGGCAGAAGCACACAACTTGCTTGGATGGTCTGCAAGACCACAAGGCGCTCGTCTGGTTCTGGGAAATCGTGCGGGCGATGCCGAACGAGTACCGTCGTCGGCTGCTGCACTTTACTACTGGCGCCTCGCGTGTGCCAGTGACTGGCTTCAGTGCGTTGACAAGCTACGATGGGAGGCTGTGTCCGTTCACGTTAAAAGGCGTGTCGCTCGTTGGGGATGGCCACGTCTGGAGCCACGCGTGCTTCAACTGTTTGGATCTGCCGCTGCACGAGTCGCGCTCCCAGCTGAGAGCCGTGATGTATGCTGCAATTGAGACCGACGTTCACGGCTTCACCACTCATTAACCTGCAGCAATCAATCAACAGAGTGAAAGTTTGAGTGCTTGAGCTCACTTACAATACTTAGCCTGCAGGAACAATACCGCTATGCGGTCGTAAAGCCATACGACTCAGTGTCCAAAATCGCCATCAGCACCGTCTTGAGCTCTTTTTTCGTTCGATACAGTGGCAGATCCAAGCGGTTGAAGCACGCGTGGCTCGAGATGTACTGCGTCGTGTAGAAGGAGACGCCATTGAGCGTGAATGGACACAAGCGTCCATCGTAGCTGGTTAGTTCCGCAAACCCACCTAGTGGGACTCGAGAGGACCCTGTGGCGAACATCAGCAGCCGTCGACGGTACTCGTTGGGCATCTCGCGTACCACTTCCCAGAACCATGTGAGCGCTCGCTGCCAGTTGAGGTTGCTCGAGTACTGCGAGTGCTTCTCCCAGTCGTCCACATCGATCTCGTCCGAGCCGCACAAAAGATAGTCGAACTCTTCAGCATCAAAGATCATGAGCAGCTCTCGTGGGATCACTTCATGCAGTCCCTTGAGCAGCATCGCCAGCTGGTCGGAGACGCTCTCGAAGACCATGTAGTGGAACCTGCGCTCGAGGTACTGGTGCTTGTTGGCATCCGTCACATCAATGTTGCGGCCGTTGGGGACGAGTTCAACAGCCACGAGTTCGTCGCCATGCTTCTCAGTGACGCTGAAGTCCAGACCCAGATGCTCTACGCCGTCGTTGTCTCGGAGCCATACTAAATTTCGATAGACCTCGGGGTCCAGGTACTCCAAGTCACTGAACGTAACAGGAATGTCCAAGATAATCTTGATCAACGGCAGCGCCAGATGGAACCCCCACACACCTCCTTCGAGCAAGGCGCGGCCGATCAACCTCCCAGTGACAAAGTAGTAGACCAGGTGGTCCTCATCGCCAATGTCACTCGCTGAACTTGGGTTGAGGTAGTAGCTCTGCTCCGTCTTGTTTGTGCACACGAACACGCGCAGCTGCGGCGTCAGCAGGAGCTCGTTCACTTGCATGAACCACTCGCGATACACGCCTCCGGCGTCGATACCGCTCTCGTCCACAAAGTTCACGCGCATGAAGAGCCGCACGTGCTTCTCCTCCACGCAGGCGAGGCTCTCCACGGAGAACTCGAGCACAAAGTCGCGGCGCACAGAGAGCTTGATGAGGTCTCGGTTCTGGGTGAGCGCCGACGACATGACCACGAAGTGCGCGTACTTTGTGGGAAAATCGCGTGAGGCAGTTTCGAAGAGCTCCTGTTTCTCGCTTGCGGTCAGGTTTGGGAACTGGGAACTTGCTGTTGATGTCAGCTCTTGGACTTGAGTTGCCAGGACGATCTCCATCTTGAACGACGAGTCCAGTTTGACACCAACTCCTGTGGCAGCGTCCAGAACTATCACGATCTCTTCATTGTCCTCGCCAACGCGGTCGCCAGGACCGCTTTCGATAGCTTGGGCAGCAGGCTCAGCAACTGGGGTCTCGTCATCCACGGACTTGAAGTCTTGTGCGTGGAAGACTGCAACGTATCCAAACTGCTGGGATGCAACATCGGCAGCACCAACGGAGCCCGAGTCGGTGCAGCTGCGGTACCAGAACAAGTTGCCGTCCACATCCACCTTGCGCACCCACTCCTTGCGCTTTCTATTCAATCGCACACACAGAGAGGTTATTCAGCTTATGCACAAAGGCGGTGATAGTGGATAACAATCTACGTACCGCACACGGAGCTGCGTGACTGTGAGTGCGTTGGGCTCCGCTGCCTTCGTCTTCAGCTTCTCACTTGGCGCTTCTTCATCGTCCGCCAACAGCTTCTCGTCGCAGCGACTGCAATACGCATAGCGCGTAAAGTTTTCAAATTCGCAGCCTGGACACGATCTGTAGCCCGTCGCAGCCTCACTGCTCACACCAGAGATATTAAATGCGCTCAAGTCAGTTAGTGATTCATGTTCACCATTCAATATGATGTCAGCAGTGTAAAGCGAATCGCACCGTGTCGCGGCGGTCACGCGATGCTCGATCGCCTCGCCGCTGCAGCACAGATCGATACAGGTCAGTCATGTGTGCACACGCATATATATATAGAGAGACCAATGCTGTCGATAGGCTGTTGTCATATGAAGAGCTACACGTAGAGAGAGAGAGAGAGCAGTGGACACGTACGCGAGCAGCGGCGCCTGCATGCCCGACCTCTTCTTGCGGCGCAGGCAGTCGACCGCGGCGCGGACGGACAGCATCAGAATGGGAGCGAGCACCAGCACCAGGCATGCGTACACGGCTGTCGAAGGCATCACCGCTCGTCGTGAATGCGCTGTTGTCACGAGCCGCTGATGCGCGTATGAAGGTAGGTGCGGCAGTTCACCTTGACAAGAGCTTTATGAATTGGGCCTGGTTACGGATTGATTTTGAGCAGGAGTTTTAATCTGACTATTTAGCATACACCCAGTAAGTATATCTAAAATTGATCTCTCTTTACTTTCAATACATCAGGTAAAATGTGGATACTCATTATAAAAGGATTTTTGCACCCAATATCCATATGAAGAAGACTACGAAAGACCCAGTATGCAGAACAAGAAGACCACCAGACATTGCAACACAATGACAGACATGAGTCACATAGCCTGGGAGCATGGCCGAGTTCTCTCGGCAACGCCAGAGCGACACGGAAGCTACAACACTTTCAGGTCGTCTCATCTCATCTCATCTCGCTCCTCGTCTCTGAATTCCACCGCTAAACTCGACGCTTCTCGACTTCTTCAAACGTGGCCGAGAAAATGGTTCTGTGAGTTTCAACTTTCGCCTTCTTCAAGCACCAGACTTTAAACCGCAAAGCTCATTTCACCTACAAAGTAGCATGCCCGCTGCAAGGCTTGGGGTTTCTCCACCAGAACTTTCATTCCAAGTAACAACAAGTTTCATCATACTGGAGCGAAACTAGCTCTCGACATTTTCCCGATTAAGAAATTACAACCAACCAATCCGACAACCAACCTTCACAGAGGTCCTTGTCGCCAACTTACTTGGAAAAGTCGTAGTTGTCCAGGATCCCAAACAAGTTGGACGTGAGCTCCTTCTTGTGCACGTACGTGGGCAGCTCCATCTGGTTGAAGCACGGCTGCGCGCGCACAAAGCGCGAGATCACGAGTTCCTTGCCGATGATCGTGAAGGGCGCGACGTGGCCGTTGTGGTTGGTCAGCTGCGCGAAGCCACCGATGGGCACGCGCGTGTTGCCCGTCGTGAAGTGTAGCAGGCGCTTCTTGTAGTCGAGCGACATC
>JAASFV010000674.1:0-16987 GCA_023334015.1 Globisporangium paddicum
GAGTGCTTTTGCAGGCCAGCTGGCCAAATTTTGGGCCGAAAGGGCGACGTAATCGCGTAAATTACCACCCACCACGGTTAAATTGCAACTCGCATTTCTGGGTTGCGCAGTGGGACGACCGCTGATAATTCGAGCGACAGGTTTTAGTGGTGTAATTTACATATGGAGTCGTGGAAATGCGGTTGTAAACCGTAAAGTTGCCGGATGAGCAGCGTTTACGGTGCTACAAGGCTTTTGCGACACGAAAGCACGTGTTGCTTTAACATACATGACAATCAAACGATGTTTGCTTGTTATGGGACAGTTTGCGGCTCCCCGAGCCCTTGGCCAGGACGGACGACAGGTGTTTGCGACTTTGGCCGCAAGAGCTTTCCACATGCAAACGTAGAGGCGACTCCCCCTCCGCGGGGGATATCCACCTGGCGAGATGGATGGGGTGACGGGTGATGGGACAGCGAGGTGGACGCCGCGGATTGGCTATAATTTCGGTGATGATGCGACGACGGAGAGCGATCGAGCCTGCGGATTGGCTGAAATGTGGGTACCGTAAATTACATTTTAGCTTCGGGCGGCTGGCGTTTGGGGATGGATATGGATTCATCAACCTTCACTCTCGCAATCTGGTTTTGGCACGCTTTCAAGCCATCTGGCACGCATTGAACGCGCAGTGTATTATACACCTTTGTAATCAGATATTTGTTGTATATCGTCTTTCACAGTTTCGTAAGCAAATACCTTGAAAAAACGAATTCTAAATCGAATACCCTTTCAAATACGTTCTGAAGGGTTGTGTGATCAAGTTTGCAAAAAAAAATGGTCCAAGCCATTTGCGCAATCATTCTGCACACACAGTTGCTGCGTGCACGGTGGACCAGGTCTGATTTCGAAAATATCGAGCAGACCAATTCAGATCTGCCACACACACTCGAATGGGAAAGATGACAAGCAATGGTGCTGAACACCAAGGTGATAAAAAAAAAAGAGAAGCTGCAGATCTTCATCTTCCGCCCTCCAATATGGTCATCATGGCAGAGGTGTTTTCGTGTGAGTGCTTTTTTCGAGCCTGCAGGTTATGGAGCTGCTTACTTTTGGTCTCTTCAGTTGCAAGCACCTCACGGCAGCCGCGATGATGGAGCTGGATCCCTGGTCCTGGTCCTGGATCCGCGGCTGGAAGGATGGATGGTTGGCTGGCCTCCATCCATCCCTCGTCACAGGGCGGAACTGCAAAGCTTGGAGCTTGGGGCGTGTCGCCATTGAAAGGAAAGCACGGGGACAGTCCAGGTGCGGCCGGCTTTGCGCCGCGCGGCAGCCGCGGCCGCATCCCGCCTTGCATGGACGGCACGCGGGCCGCGTGACGCAAATCAAACAAACGGTTGGTTGGCGCGCGCCGCGCCTCTGCGCTGGACGGGGGCTCCGCAACAACACGCAGCAAGGTCCGTCCCAAGCAGCATTTGCGTTGGCCCTGACAGGGCATCTGCCAGATGCGCTTGGATTCGTGTTGGACTCCCAAAAAAGTGTAGGTTCAGCAAGTACCGTACCGTAAAGTGGGTTAATTGTGCTGCTCCCTCTCGCTCCACCTGTATAGTCCCACCGACAAAAAAGTTGCTGCACGCATTTTATTTTGCAGTTGTTCGTGAAACGGTGGCAGAGGCGAGATCCGCGAATGATAAATAATTCCTGTTGAATTATTTATATGTTGGGGGGGGGGAGGGTGCTCTATAAATAAAAGAAATCGCTTGCTTTGTTGGTGGGCGTTCTGTTGACTGCGCATTGCGGTCGCCAAGTATTTCTCCTTCGTTGGCTTGGATAAACGTGGCAGCACATATTTTTCGACCTCTATTACAGCCCAGCTAATCATCCATTCAGCCTTTCAAATTTGCTGCTAAAAATTGCAATTTTTGCAACAGTGCTGTCGGATGCGGTAAAGAGCGCGCTTGTTTGTTGTTGAAAAGGTGAGTTTCGCTGCTTGAGCCGATCCTCCTTTTTCGATTAGAAAGTAACAGCCAACAAGTCGGCGCGGGCCATATCTTGACGATATCTTTCACCTCTTTACGTTGCTCAGGATGGCAGAAAGAGCCACTTCCATGAGTCGGACTTGCGTGCGCATATGCTGCGTGCAATCAACAGTGCGCCAGGATTTCGCACGCAGAAACATATTTGCGTGTAAATGCGCATGCATGTTGAAGTGATGAAGCAAGCGAAAAGGGATCTATATCCATTTTCGCTCGAGCAACATTTGCATGTTGCACCAAAAATGATCAGCAACTTTAGAATGTAATTTACGCTGGACAGTCCACTTCAACTTCCGCCTCGTTTTTCGAACGTTTGAGACATGAAGAGCTTGCTTTTGCATGCAGCTCAAAAATCTTGCGAGCCAAGATCGATTTGAGCCAAGATTGATTTTGAGACTTGCTTGTTTGTGCGCAGGTTTGTGCGCAGGTTTGTGCGACGACTTGCGTTGCGCGCAACCATTTGCTAGACATGTCGGCCCAAGAGGCATAATCCCCATCGCAGTCCTACCAAGGCGCAAGCGCATGAGCTTAGCGCACTTGTTTACATCCTATGCGCCTGTTTGTTGCTGGATCTGAACGCTTGTTGGCTTGTTTGTCCACGTGAAACCCACAAGTCTGACTCGCGCACTGGCTTCTCCTAATAATGGAGCAAGTCGCCTCCAACTTCAACACGACAACCGACAACACGCGCAAGTGAGCACGTTTGTTTGCTGCTGCACACACTCCAGCAGGCGCAAGAATCGACATCCACAAGCAAGCAAGCAAGCAGTTTCACGCAAGTGGCGTCACACAACGCATACAAGCAAGTTGGTGGTGTGAGCCACACCAAGTTGCTCAAGTTGAAGTTGGCGTGGATACCGTTGTGGATATGTGGATACCGTTCATGCATGCGAATCTGCAAGCCTGCGTGACGACACGACAGTGTCAGCGTACGCAGGCTCTTGTGTTCCTCGTGCTGTGCCCACGCGAATATTCTTGTGGCCATCTTCCGTTTCTGATTCAAAGTCATGCATTCCCACACAGTTACACCACACTCCTTCTCCTCACTGCGTGCCAAAGAGGTCGAAACTGTCGTCATCGCCGCGGCCTGCTGCACTTGCTTGGTGGCGGGAGCTGCTGGAGTCTGCTTCGCCAAAGAGGTTGTACGCGGCGGCAGCTGGACCACTGGACTGTGTGCTCGGCGAGAAGCGCCGGAAACGCAGCACGACGGGTCGCGGGCTCTGGCCTACAAGCTGCGCGAACTGCGTCGTCGTCGTCACGGTCATGCCGCTCACCGTAAGGATCGAGTCGCCCGGCGCGATCTCGCCCGCTGCCTGTGCTGGCCCCGGAGCGCCGGACGGCAGCGCGCAGAGCTCGCGCACAATCACGGACCGACCGCTCTGCTTGGCGATGATTCCGAGCGACGCGCTGGAGAACACCACCTCGTATTCGTCCTGCGCTACTGACGACGACGACAGTATGCTCTCTGTCCCGCCGAAGAGATCGAACGCCGAGTCGCTATTCCCACGAACGCTGCGACTCAAGCTCGGTGGAGCTGCACCACTCACTTCAGCCGACGAAAGGCGATGACTGGCAACAGTGGCAGCATGGCTGGGCGTGTGCGCCTGAATATCATCGCCCACAATCACAACGTTCGAGGACCACCAGCTTTGCGTCTCCTGGTGCGTGAACGTCGCCGTGTAGCCTAAATTCGCCTTCAGTCGCGCAGTTTTGCGCGTCACAAACACGTTGCACGCGTTCGACTGCACTGTAAAGTACACATCGCCCGACGTGAGCAACGTCGGCGTGTACCCCCACGCGAACACCACAACCGAGCGATCTGCGCGCCACTCGTTGCGTCCAAAAACCTGCGGCTCGCCACCGCTGTTGCTGTCCATAACACTTGCAAGCGAGCGGCGGCCCAGCGGCAGCACGCGGATCTCGGCGCCGTCATTTAGCCGTGCGTTGATCACCAGCGCATGGCGCGAGTTGTTGAGAATGCCGAGCGCCACACAGCCGCGCGCTTCAAGTCCCGTGTGGTTCGAGTCCCAGTCGTACACCAGATGTCGGATCTGGTCGACGAACTGCGTGCTTGAACGACACTGCGACAGCATCTTGGAGTGCTTGTCGATAATCTGCGAGTTCGTCTGAAACTGGTACTGGAAATTGTTCGATGACGCTGCCAAGGATGGGTCCGTCTTGCCCATGATCGTGCTCATGAGTGATGAGACTCCACCTGTAACCATGCTCGTCACAAGTGACGTGACTTGGATCGAGTCGATGAGTCCGAGCGCCTGTGACTTGACGGACTTGACGTAGAAGCTCGAGAGCGACTCAAAAAGCGCCTCCTGCGTCGCCATGGCATGCGATATCTTGTACGCGTCAAGTGTCAAGCAGGCGTTCTCGATCTTGAACTTGAGGTTCGCGAGCCAAAAACCCTGCGACTTGATGTCAGCGCTACGCACATCACCCTTCTCGCGACTGAAGCTCACGACCACGCGTACGGGCTCGATTTCGCAGCTTTCGATGTAAATCTTTTGGCCTGTGATTGACGACATTGACGCGTCATCCTCCTCCGAAGCGGCACTCGTAACGAAATACTCCAAAATGTTCTCGTCGCTCTCTTTCTCCTGCAGCAATGTCGATGCAGCACGGGAGGACGACGAAAGCGAGCGGCTCTGGAAGTGCGAGATCGTCTCTGCCATCAGCCCATTCAGTCGATTCACGAAGCGCATCGACGTGGTTATCTTCACATCCTGGACCTCCACGCGCAGCTTCTCGACCCACATGTACTTTGCGTGTGGCTTCTCCACGTACGCGATTTCCAGGAAGTACTTCTCCGTGCCGCTGCCACGATACGGATCGTACGGTCCGTTGCGAAACACTGGTCGCAAGACCACAGGATTCTTCGAATTTGTGAGTAAATCCTCAATCTTGACGCCCATGACGTTCAGTTTCGCTGACGTGCCTTGCGGCGACACGTTGCTCTCCATACTGATGCGAGAGATCGTGAGACGCGCCACATTCTCGGCTGTGTCGTCTGCAAAGAGTTCACGAGCTCCGCCCCGCATCGTTTTCTGCTTGTCCGCACTCCTCGAACCGCTCGTCTCTTCGATCTGCTTTTTGTCCGCGACGGTCACGATGACCCCTGCGATTTGGGTGTGCAGACTGAAAGTATCCCAGCCGACATGCGCCGGTCGTTGCATGGAACGCCCTTGAACGTTTAATGGGGATGCAATTGGAGAGGCCGAGTCGTCGTTGTCACCACTGAAAGGTTCGCTGATCACGATCACAAAGGTTGATTGCGAAATGCTACCCCGCTTCACCGAGACTTGAAGCGTCAGACCCATCCTGCTTTGTGCACTCGAGCCGCCGTGCGCAACGGTTGGAATCACGATGTCGACGGAAGCAACTTGGTCAGGAGAGAATGTCGTGCTCCAGCCGTAGTTGCTGTGGTCCGCGATGACCGACGCGTGCAGCTTTGAGCGCGCACCAGTGACCCAGTACAGTGCGTAGACGTCGCCTCTTGCGAGAATGTGGTGCGCAGCATTGCCACCATCCCTTGCGCCGCTGTGCACCGACTCTTCCAGGAAAAGCAGCGTGTGTGGTGTGTGGTTGAGGATCAGGTACCGCGGAATCACGCTCACAAGCGTCGTAATGGAGCCGAAATGGCGCGTCGAGTAGTCTGCAGACACACCAAACTCGTACAGCATGCTTGAACCATCCTCCGCACGCCGATCGGATCGCAACGAGAGACACTCCTCCTGCCAGCTCAGTCTACGTGGGTCAGCAACAAACCGCGAGGACCAGTTGCACGAGCCCATTCGAATACGAACGACCGGTGGGCCGTTACTGGAATCACTCGCGCTGGAAAATGCGCAAATTTGAGCATTGCCAACAAGTGCTCGCGCGTCAATGGGTGGCACGTACGATTCTGAGTCCATTTCGTTGCCGTAGACCAGTTCGAGTCCCGTTCGGTTGATGAACCACACCTCCGCGTACACGAACACATGCATAGACTTGGCCGTTTCTTCAATGACTTGGACCAGCAGTTTGAACGAACGACCATCGAGTCGCTCGAGCATGACGGAGAAGACGTCACCAGACTTCGTATTCGAGTGCACGAGCTCCACCCACTTGCTAGGCTTGCATCCTTCGACAGTCAGCTTGAATTGTGGTCGTTGTGTGCTGTCGCTCCACCAAATACCTCCTTTCGCGCCGACTCCGAGCTTGTTTGCCTTGCTTGTAGACATGTTCGTCCTGTTCAATAGCGGACTCTTGATGCAGTACTCCATTTCCACTGGAAGCTTGTTGATGATCACGATCGGCTCGGACAAGCACACAACACGCAGCGACTGCTCAATTGACATCGAGACACAGAAGATCGCGCTGTGAACGTCAGCAGCACCATTTGAAGATGCCTCGACCTTCTGCTCAATCGCTGATCGCGTCTGGACTGGAATTGGTGCACTCCACGAGAACGAGTCGTCGATGGGACGAACCCGCAACTCCGTGCCGAGCGAGAGCAGCACGGGAATTGCTGACTCTCGAAATGGATACAAAGTCCCGATGTCGATAGGCGAGTGCCACGTCGGGTCGTTGACGAGAAGTTGGATCGGCATCGACAAGTTGTTGACCAACTTCATTTGGGAAGAAACCGAGAGCAAAATGCGTCCATCGACGAGCTTTGCGTAGCAATTGAGCGTGAACTGCGACAGGCTTCCGGACACATCGATCAGCGGGAACGCGCGCGAGCCAAGTTGTTCGAAGATAATCCCTTGGACTGGCTGGAAGGACGAGTCCAACAGCTCAATGCACAGACGCATGTTGTCTTCGCGGTCCGAAGAGGCGTATTTACGCACAACGCCAGATCCGCGACCAACAGTATGTACGTAATGCAGGTCCGCGATCTCTCCATTGTGCAGCATCTGCTTCTCCGTCGTGGATTGTCCATTTGTGAGCCAAAAGCGCAGCTGTAGTCCGGTTTCATTGCTCACAACGCACGGCGCGTGCTTCTTCTTCTCGTTTGCGTCTCGAGTACTCGATCGCGGACTTCCACTGGCTGAGACTGGAGACACGGGACGCGATCCTGCTAAAGTGCCATACGCTCTACGATTCCATGCACCGCCGGCAGATGCGATGACTTCAAGAAGACCGTGCGTGACGAGGAGATCCAGCGGTTGGTTTGCTGTAAGAATGATGTGCAGCTCGTTCCCATTGGCTCGTGGCTGACCTTGGGCAGCCAGTTGCTGTGGTGTTTCGTTGTAGATAGAGCCTTGAACCGAGACATCGAGCCCCCACTCTTGGCACATTTGATGCCACGTGCGAGTGTCCGGATTGTAGTACGAGATCATCATCACAAACCCGCCACCACCTGAGATGATCGTGGTGGGAGGAGGAAACGAGGTACCAGGCGCAGGCGTCGGGGCATATGTGACGTTCATGAATACATTGCACCGCTGCATCTGCATCTGGACAAGTCCCATGTCACACCCGTCGCAGTCGTTGATCACGGTTAAGCGCATCGAGCTCACTTCGCACGTGAAGTAACGGTGGATCTCCAAGCCTTCACTGTTATGCACACTCGAGTTTGCGAAGGTCTTGGGAGACAGCACACCGCCCGTGCTTTTCGTCTTCTCTAATACTTTCTCGGCTTCGTCTTGCTGCTTCTTCAATCCATGTCGCGCCATGCTGTCGTTCATATTCCGAAGCGTCTCCACCCCGATGCACGCATCGTCATATGACACAAACATTTCAATCGGAGTGAATCGGAATGCGATAATCTGTTGTTGCTGGCCGGCGTGGGGAAAGAGATCGCTGGTCTCCACGTGAAGATCACATGGCTCCAGAATCTGAACCATCGTTGCGATCTCGATTCTGTGATCCCCACTCGAAGAGTCGTATGATACGTGGCAGCCCTGGCGATTCGCGTTCTTCACAAGCACTTCAATACTCCGCGCGTCAACGACGACGCTGCTCTGGATGTCGAAATCGGAGGTTTTCGAAGCGCTGTCTTTTTGCCCTTGGCTTTGACTCGTCGGCTTCCACGAGTACTCGATCGATAAATCCGCGCCAAGCGAAATTCGAGGGCTCTCCGCGATGTAGAAATCTTGAGGGACATCGATTGCAACCTTCGTCGCAGAAAATTTTACCGCCATTGCGTACTCTGGCCCCTGAACGTCTTTCAGTATATCTGTAATGCTCTGTCGTCTCTTCATCTGAGATTCGCTGCCGTCGGCTTGCATTTGGTATTGGGAGTCGCTTGCTGTGTGGTCAGGACTTGTCGATGCTTGCTGAGCAGGAACTGTGAAAAAGTCCACGAGGTCCAAAACTGCTTCAGGAATCAATACGCCAGTCGCATTCGAAAGGTTGAGCTCAAGCTCGCAACTTAGCTTCTCTTCATCCCAAGTGTAGGTCACTTGTGTTGGCTGGGTGCACACCAAGAGTACTCCCTGCGATTCGCTGCTGACCGGGAAGTGCGTGGTCCCTGACTCCAACAGATGACCAGAACTTGCACCGCTGAGTGTCTCTGGGGCCTGACACCCTTCAACACCATGAACAAGCTCGCGCACAAAGAATGAGGCGACTCGAACAGTGATGCTTGGACTTGTTTCGCGATAAAAGCCCAGCGATGTCACAAAGTCGCTTGCTATGATCTCCGTGACAGCTTTCTCGCCTGGACGCACAAATACATCCAAAGCTTCGTTCGCGACAAGATCAGCTCGACCTGCGGTGTTGGAAGAATCGTCCTGCCGATCTCGTCCGCTCGGATCTTCGGCGTAGAGAATACACCGGAGGTTTTTCATAGAGAACCCCAGGTCCATCGTCACCACTTCGAGGTCTGTTCTTGAGTACGCGTACGAGACGCTAGGACGACCGGATGGAGATTCCCAACCCGTTGTTGCGTTTCTCGTTTTTCCATCTTGATTGGCTGGTACTGATGTAGAGATTTGAAGCTGCTCGGCGCCGAAGTTGTCCATTACCAAGCCCACAAACATCAAGTAATTGGTTCGCTGAAGCAGCAACACCAACTCCGACATTGACACCTTGATCGTAAAACGAGGCAGGCACTGACTGTCTTCGTAGCGAATGTCCGACGACACGAGATCTTCGACATCAACCGACAAGTCCATTGGGCTCGCCACCACGCTTTGATAGTTCAGCTTGCATTCAGTTGAGGATGGAGTCCCTTCTGACGATTTATAGTCGCTCTTGTCTGTGACGCAAAACACGTTCACATTCTTCAACGATGCTTGCTTGTAGTCGAGACGGAGCGAAATGCAGTCACTTCGACGCACAACACTTGACGCGAGTTCTTCTCCTGGGGCGATCACTTTCCTCCTCTTGTCAAGCGGTCCGGTTCCAAAGTAGTGGACTGCGCTTGTGGGAAAGTGACGAAGACTCAGCATATCGGCTGTGACTTGGACGTGGTTGGGGTCTGCCATTCGCAGTGGCAGGATCACAGTCGGCTTCTCGACCGACACTTGGAACAGCACGGACGACTCTGCTTCACTGAGCAGCATCTGAGTGGCACTAAAGAGAGTCTGACTCACCATTGCTCCTAGAATGCCTTCAAACAGGTAATCCACTAATTCCAGGATCTGTTGATGGTAGTAAACCATCCGCACAGGCTGGAAATCAAGCGTCAGAACGCTCTTGTCACCAATCTTAGGATCGAAAGAGTACGTAAACGCCAGCAGCGCAGACTTGCGTGGCTTGCGCCCTGATACCGGAGATGCCGAAATGGACTCGTCTAATCCAAGGAGCGGAGAGTAGACAGGATGCTTCTCCATGCTCAGATCCGTCGCAATGAAGTTGCCCAGGTAGCCTTTCCACTCGTACGAAGCAATTTGCTTGTGCTGCGTGGCGTCATGAACGTCCTTGCTTGAAAACTCCAGCGACGCATCCTTGATTGCCACCTGCACCAGCTGCCGATTGATATCATCTTTGTTGAACGTAACACTGAACTGCACCAGTGATGCTCGAATCAGTGTCGACGGATGCTGAGGTGTAGGGGGCTTAACGGAGTCTCGGATGCTGCCTTCTTGATTTGCACTGCGACTGTCGTCCATCAGCGTCGCTCGAGTGAGAACTCTTCCTTCCAATATTTGGAGGTCAGCGACAGTGCTGGCTTCAAACACATCTGCATCAACGGTATGGTGCTGAATCGCGACCATGTACGAAGTCGCAATCCGGTAAAGCAGCGACATGGACGACGGATTCCATTGGACATCCAGAACGTTGAATTTTACATCCACGACCATGAACGACGCTTCTCTCTCCACGATTCGATCATCGATTTCGTCGTACGACTGCATCGTTGGCGGGTACATTGTCACGTCGATTGACACGAGATGCGTCTCTTGGGTATCACCTGTCGACATCAATTGGCGGAAGCAGGACGAAGAGCCATACAGCATATCTTCCATCAGCAGTGACTGCATCCTTGCTTGGAGAACATACTGGGACGAGAATACGCCGAGATCGAACGACGTCTCGGTCACCTTGAGTCGAAATGCATCCTTGGCTGCTGATTCTCGCAAGTTGAGAACAATCTCACCGAGGAAAACCTGGACTTTCAGCTGATACTTGTCCAACGCTGCGTTCGCAGCATTGGGCTTTGTGTTTGAATCACTTTGACGAGTAAGCTCGTTGCTGATTGTTGACGTTGAAGAGCTCGGCAATCTTGGATTGGTCTGTTGACGACCAACCAGAGACGCCTGCGCGAGAATGGACGAATGGATTCGAGCGAGAGTGATCAGCTGATCCTCTGCAACGGAGACTGCGATCTGGGGTATCGTTGCTTGTACAAACATATTTGGACTCGAGGCAGCGACAAGTCGTTCCTTTGACGGTCTGAGGTTCAGGGAAGGGACAAGCGTCTCGACCCCAAAATCCAGATTCAATTCTTGAACCAGTCTCGCGAATTTCACGAAATCGTCGTCGCCCCAGTTCAAGTTGTCGAGTTGCCCGAGTAAAACCTGGATGTTCTTCACTTCCAAGCGCCAACACAACGTCTCGGACTCCAGCATCGTTGTCGAGAGTTCGTTCTGCAGCCGATCAGTTGCGCTGATATCACTCTTGAAAGAAAACTGCCCGAGATCGATGACAACGATGCTCGACAATGGATCTTCGGCATTTTCAGGCACGACAAACACTGGTGCGCTTATGTCCACGTCAACGTCGTAATGAATCTTCGTGCTGCTGCTCTGGAGCGAATTTGCGAGCAGCTCGCCATCTTGGTCCGAGAAAATCCAGTCTGACACCGAAGACGTCGCAAAACTCCAGACGCGTTCCATTTGCTGCTCTGGTAGCATGCTCTGGAAAAAGTCTTGCACAAAAAGCAGGAATGATGGATCCGCCATGACTTGGATCGGCATCGCAGACAACCGGACCTTCAAGACTTGATGCGCTGCAGCACTCAATCCACCAGCGTTTGAAGATGGAGCGGAGTGAACTTTGGAGCTGTCGTTCCGGATACTTGCGTCAAAGCTCACGCATGGAAGCTTGGGGTTTGCAATCTTGGCAGCCGATGACAGCGAGCAAAACGTGTAAAACGCTGTGTTCGCCGCTTTGCCATTTAAGACTTCGAACCGCTGAAGTCGAAATTTGGCATCCCATTCCTCCGATGGTTGGAAGTTCATTGAGAGTGATCCATCCGCCTTCGCAGTGAGAAACGCGTTGATCTGGCCCGACTGGTAGAGTGACAACGAACCGTTCTTCAGCTGCAGCTTCACTGAGATCAGATTGCATCCTGATGGCACAATCTGAACTGGTTCTTTTTTCGCGACTTCGTCATACGCTTGCTTCAGATCCGCCTTTCCCTCAGCAGTTAGAACATCAGCGAGCTTGTCAGATGAAACAGCTGAAGTGCTCGAGCCTGCCGTCGCACCCCCGAACAAATAGCCGTACCACGAGCCTCCACCGCCTGCAGCGGATTTCGACTGATTTGCTGCAGCCATCGCATTGTCTTCGATCTTCTTCTTCTGGATAGCTCTCTGCTCTTCGTCTTCAGCGAAATCGCGCACCGCCATAACCACGTCAACCGGATAGACTTTCTCGTACAGTTTCATAAAGTTTAACTGCTTCGAGCCAGGATCCAGTGCTGAACCCTTGCGAAGTTGGACGCGAAATGCTTCAGCGTACAGCTTTCGCTCTGCTGCTGCTTTCTGCACAGTTGTCCAGCGCAGGCGTGTCTTTTTGGCGCGTCGAGCCTCGGTTGTCTTTATCTTCTGTCGTCGTGCCAGTGCGAGTTGCGACGCGTAGTCCCACCATGCTCGCGGACTCTTCCGTGCACTGTGGAACGGGCGACTACGTCCCTGCAGGAAATGCGCTTCGATGGCGCGGCGTCCCACGAAAGCCTTGTTGACAAAGAGGATGTCTTCGTACTGTTCCCGCGAGAGCCCAAACGCGATATCGCTGATCTTTGCCTGGATCGTGAACTTTGCAGCTAGCGAGTAATCTTGGCTTTCGTTCTTCGTCAGTTGAACTGCGATAGAGCACGGACGAAGAATCCACAGGCGATCACAGCTGTTCTTGACATCAAATCCTGCGCGCGACGACACTACTTGAGGCTTCTGTTCCGCAGAGCGCGCCATCTCGTGAACCATTTCTTCCATCGCGCTTTCAATGTCCGGCTGATTCTGCAACAATCGCAGCGGCTCTGCTTTCGGCAAGCGGTCCCAATAGACACTGAGTCGCGATAGCTTGACGCCTTTGTGCATAAACTTCTCCTTCCGTACGCTTCGATCCAAAAACACCTCGCTGCCCTCGGCGTCTGTTGTGTGGAACGAGAAGCTCTTGATCATAATGCCGCACGCGAACGGCGCCTCAGGATTTGAGATGTTGTCTTCGTATCGGAAATGGATGTCGCGGAGCGTCACCTGTAAAGCCATCATTAAGCGCGTGAGTTCTCTTTCCTCCATAGCTTACGATCGATACATCATCATTTACAGTTACAGCAACAAAAATAAGCACGACAAACCTGTAGGTTATCGACAATGCGCTCCGTCAAGCGCGAAATGAACGTGCTCTCGTCTTCACCGCCGTGGTTGTTCTGCTCGGCGAAGCGGTTGTGCTGGCGCACGAGCTCTTGGCGCTCGATCTGGTTCGCCTTGGACTGCTGGATCTCGTCTACCGTCGGCAGCTTCGTGTTCGAGATAACGAGCGCGTAGATGCCGTCGATCGAGATCTGCACGCTCGCGCTGCCGAGCTGGTTCCAGGGCACGACGATGTGGATGCGGCGGATCGTGCCTCGAACGACCGTCACGGGCAGCTCAAGCTCCGCAAGCGCGTGCGGCTTGAGCGACAGGTTCTGCAGCACGAGCTCACCGCTCCAAAGCCCGACCTGGAGCGAGTCGCTGCTGAGCCCATCGACGTACTTCCCCAGCTGGGACTCGAGGATCTGGTTCATACACAAATAACAGATAGACACAGCGTTAACGGGTGGAGCAACTTGAGGAGAGCGCGGACGAGGGCGACGCACCGAGGAGATGATGGCCTTGGCCATGACACACGCAGACACACGCAGACACACGCAGGCGCCTGCACGTAGAGAGCGAGCGAGAGTGAATGCGGAGGAGCGCCGACCCCCGCGCTTTCCCTTGTTTTTGGTTCTCTTTGCTTCTTTATCCAACTTGAACCAGAAGCAGGTGTGTGCACTGTATACATTCGATCAAGTACGAAATGGAGTTACGGGCTATTAATCGATGCATGTTTCGATTAGGTACGATAGATGCGCTGATTCGTTCCAAATTGCTATTTTCCATCAGATGTGTTCCGATTGGCTGAAAAAGATTAGGAGTCCTGGGTACTGTTGATACTCGATAAGGTACGTTTTGTTTTACATTCATCTCGCGAAAAGCGCAGAAAACCAAAATGGCGGCAACACGAGCAGCGCCTGAACACGACGGCGGGGGCGATGCTGGCGCGGCGCCTCATCCAGACCAGCACGACTCTGCGGATGAATACGCTGCACAAACAGGAGAAGGCGTTCATGACAGTGATGACGACGATGTGGACGAAGATGAGGATGAAGACCGGAACCTCTATGCGCTGCACAATCTGGTGGAGCAGGGCGCGATCGACGCGCTCCGCGCGCTTTTACCGCTCAAGGCGAGAAAAGGTGACGATGGAGAACCTGATGATGAAGGTGATGAGCAGCGCTCGATGCACGTGATGGTGAACGAGAGCCTGCTGCTCGAGAAGGACGACATGGGCTGCCTGCCGATCCACATCGCGATCATCTACCAACACCGCGATTGCGCGATGCACCTGCTACAGTACTCGGAAGCACTCACGAGCGCGATGCTGCGCATTAAGTGCGGTGACCTGAACACGCCGATCGTGCACCTGATCCTGCGCGTGGGTGCATTGAACCCGGACTTTGCGACGCACGTGATCTCGCAGCTCTTCAACGACGCTACGTCGACTGATACCGACAGTGAACGTACACTGGCTGCAAGCTTCAGCGACGACGTGAAGGCGCTCCTGTTTGAGAAGATGGTCGCAAAGGACGAAGAAGGAAACTCGGTGTTCCACCTCTGTGCAATGTACGATCTGTCCGTCTGTTTGGACGTGTTCGCGGCGTTTTACGTTCGCCAGGCCGACCAGCACCAGCAGAACAGCAAGGACGACAACGGTGGCACCAGCAGTTCCAAGACCAAGAAGCTTGCGACTATCAAGCCACTACTAGAGAAGGCCAACCGTGTCGGCTTCCGGCCGCTGCACTCGGCGATGAAGTTCCACAGTGTGCAGGTGGTACGCCAGCTGGTGGCCGACTACAATGTGAACGTGAACAGCGTGACAACACTGCAGCAGACGCCAGTGCACATCGCAGCCCTCGCGGGTTTCGCAGAAGGCGTCACGCTTCTGTTGACGGATTCGCGCGCGGCCTCACTCATGGACTTGGCGCTCAGAGACAACCACGGCTACACTGCGCTGGAGCTCGCTAAGAAGGCCAAGTTTGAGCGAGTCGCCCGCCTCTTGTCTGTCGATTCAGACGACGATGGTAGTGAAGAGAAAGAACCAGCGCCAGTGCCGACAACAAAGTTCTTTTTCCATCCCGAGTCGCTGCGCCACCTACCGATGGCATATCACCGCCGTGGCGGCCTGGAGCCGCCGCCGGAGAACCCGGAGCGCATCGACACGCTCGTGGACCCGCTCTTTGGCATCCTGCATTCCAAGGAGTTTGTGAAGGAAAACGTGTCCTGGGACTACGACATTGCGCACGCAGACATAGCTGACGTGCTCCGCGTGCACGAGTACCACTACGTCGACAAGATCCGGAAGCATTGCGAACAGCTCGCTGGTCCAGTGGCATCAGAGAACGGCGACGCCAATGAGGACGATGACGACGACAAGGAAGAGTGCGGCAAGACGTTTGCACTAGACCCAGACACGGCGCTGTCCCTACGCTCGTACGAAGCGGCCACGCGTGCGGCCGGCGCTGTCTGCAAGGCGGTGGACCAGGTCGTGAACGGCGACTGTACGAACGCGTTCTGTGTCGTGCGGCCGCCAGGTCACCACGCGGGACCCGTGGGCAAAGTAGTGTGTGCGAACGACCCCGAGGGCAGCCACGGCTTCTGCCTGTTCAACAACGTCGCGGTCGGTGCGGCGTACGCACGCAGCCATTACAAGAGCAAGGGCATCCACAAGATCGCGATCCTGGATTTTGACGTGCACCATGGCAACGGCACGGAGGAAATTGTGCGGCAGCTTGTGCCGCACACTGTGGAACTCCGATTCGAGACCCCCTACGGCGAGGGCAAGCAGATTGTGCACCAGTACAAGCCATGGCGGAGCGCAGACGATGCTGAAAATGTGTTTTTCTGCTCGGTGCATGGCTACGGTCACAAGGACCCGGAGCACGACCATGGTCACGGCTCGGAGTCTCAGGCGGCGTGGTTCTACCCTGGCTCGGGCGAGTCCGACTTGAAGCAGGCGCCGCTGATCTGGAACGTTGGCCTCGAGTTCTGCAAAGATGGCGCGTCGGCGTCGCGTCTCAAGTGGCGCAGCGCGTTCCGTGACGCGATTCTACCGCAGCTGCATGCATTCAAGCCCGACCTGATCTTCCTCTCGTCGGGCTTTGACGCGCACAAGAAGGAGAACGTGAACTGGGGGTACGTCTCGCTGTTGGAGCAGGACTACGAGTGGCTCGTGCACCACGTCAAGCAGGTCGCGAACGCATGCTGCGACGGCCGCCTCATCTCTGTACTGGAAGGCGGCTACAACTTCCACGGCCGCATGGTCTCGCCGTTCGCGCGGAGCGTGGCAGCTCATGCCCGTGCTCTCATCCACCCGTCGCAGGAGCTCTGGGATGAGCATGACATCGCAAAGGAGGCCAAGCACGAGAGCGCACTGCTGGCCAACTACACGACTGTGCCGTCCGCATCAGAAGGCACTGGTAGTGGTGTCCACACGCTCCACGTCGTGAGCGCGACCAGCAAGAAGCGCTCGACCGGCGCTGACTCGTCAGCCGCAGCGGAGGCAATTGTGCCCATGGCTGTCTCGCGCAGCAAGCGCGCGCGCAAAGACGTGGACTACGTGGCGCTCGCCGAGGAGATCGCGGAGAGCGAGCGCAAGTGAAGGAGCTGGTGACGTGAATAGCGAGTCGTATGTAAAAAAAAAAGCACCATGCCATGATGTTCACCACCACCATTGCTCTTTGTGTTGCAACTTCAACCTGGTCCTTGTGTGGACCACAACAGATGTTTAAATGCTCTCACTAAGCATACAGGCCTCCCTCCCAATAGTAAACACTCCAAAAATGGGTAAAATTTACCATCACTAGACAGGTTTTTTATTTAAAAGGAATTAAGAACTGAAAGATAGAAGGAGTGATGAACACACACTTTGCTGCCGAATTGATGGCGCTCCGACACGGAGCTTCTCCATGGCTCCTTGAAGCTCGTAGATTTCTTCGTCCAATATCTGCGTGTGCCGCCAGCAGTTCTCAATCGTGGCACTGGTCACTGCCGCCCACGCTTGCTGCGCCC